>JAVLUE010000171.1:0-102752 GCA_034190945.1 Octodonta nipae
GCTTCAATTTTGTTTGCTTGATTCAGTTAATGCTAGCAGCAAAATCACAAAATTCATCCAACAACAACAAAAAATTGCCGAAACAGAAGAGAAATAATTTACCTTTAATAAAAATTGAAACATTTTTTTTTCAAGTTTTCTTCTAGTTTAAAAAAAAATTCTTTGAAAATTTGATTTAAAAAATTTCTTCAAAAAATTAATAATGAAAATTTTAATGTAGCATTGATTAAATATTAATGCCATTGAAGACATATGATGAAGAGAAAAAATTATTAGTTTTTTTTCTTCTTTTTTTTATCATTTCTAAATTTAATACTAATGGAATGATTTAATATTTTTTTTTGCTGAATCTAAATTAAATTAACAAGTTTTATCAATAGATTTTTCTAAAATTAAAAGTTAATGAGGCGAAAATAACATTAACCAGTTTATTATAATAATAATAAAAACATTGTAAATGGAATTTTTTTTTTCAAACCAAAATTATTATTGAAATCAATTCTGTTTCAACATTTTTGTTTTGTTTTTTTTTCATGACAATCAATAGTATTAAATTAAAATTTTTTTAGAAATATAATTTTGAAAATTTTTTACAAATGACAATGCAAAAGAAAAACATTCGAAGTTTATATTGATTTGACATTATTGATTAGGATTTTTGAGGCAAAAACAAAACATAAACAGTTTCACTGAAAATCGGGAATAAATGCAAAGGATAAATAAATTATTGATAAATCCGTTTCTGCCAAGCAAGAAGAAAATCTCTTTTTCTGTATGTTTTTTCAGCTTATCAAAAACACGCAAAACAACGACAAAACAACAACAACGACGGCTTTTTAACTAAAGAAGACCTCAGAGACTATTCAAAGAAAACACAAATCAATGAAGACAACTTAATGTGTCTTCAAACAACACATCAAATCAAACTAGGTCAGAAAAAAAATGTCTTTTTGGTGGTAAAAACAATAAATTCATTGGGTTTTTTGGTTGTTGTTGTTGTTGTTGCTGTTCTGGTTGTGGTTAGTATGGTAGCTCAATTGTTCTGTACCAGAAAAGTACCATCAAACATAATTCATTCCACCAACAACACACATAACAAAATGAAATTTCCAAAACAATGAACAACGGAAAAAAATCTGATAATAAATAATTTGTTCAAAAAAAAAAAAAAAAATTCGGGGTTTCAGGCTTACTATTCTTATTAAAAGGCTAAAACTTCTAGAAATTTTGAAACTTGAAAAAAAAAAAATTCATTTGTCTCATCGGAGACAAATTTTTCAATCTTAAATTTAATTTTTTTTTGTTTCGAGAAAATTCTATTATTCTCTTCGAGAAGGCTTCATGAATTGATCGAAATTCAATTTTATTTTTTCATAAATCGATAAAAAACCAACGAGAAAAAAGTATAAATTCAAAATTTTTTTCTTTTCTTCTCTGACTGTCGTTTTGTTTTTTTGGCAAAGAAAAAACTTCGAGTTACTGTCATGTTTGTATTGATTTTATTTAAAACATTTAGAATACATCCAAACACACACACACACACACACACACACACAGAAACACAAGTTTGATATCTGAAAAAAAAAATTTCGCTCAGACTAACCAAGAAATAATACTAACTGAACAACAACAAAATTATTAAAACTACTGTAGAAAAAAAACAAACAACAAACGAATACTTGAAATTCCAGTTGAATGTGCAAGTGGATTTAATGAAAACTCAAAAAAAATAAAAAAAATAGAAACATATAGAAAAAAACTATTCAAGCATCGTTTTGAAACAAAATTTAAATGCTGTTACATTTTGTAATGTTTTATTCTGGTTGTTTTTCTTTGGGAATTTTTTTTTTTCTCGTTTTCTACTCTTGGAATTTGTTTGTTTGTTTTTTCTTCTCTCTTTGAAACTTGTATGCTGAAGAAAAACTTCATGAGAATATCATTCATTGTTTTGTTTGTTTTTCTCTGTTATTTTTTTTTTTCGAAAACATTGTCCATTTGTCAGTTTATTATCTTAAAATTAAATTTTTTTTCTCCTTATTCGATAATTAATAATGGTAACGGGTTGAAACTCAATCAAGAGAAGGTAGCTGTGAATTTGTAAAATTGCTTTTGGGTAATAAATTTTATAATGATTGATCTTCCGTTAAGTTTTCTTTTAATTTTAACAATAACCGATAGAAACGTGAAAAAAAAACTAAATTTAAGCATCACACTCATGAAAGAATAGAAAATCAAATTAACTTTTTTTTTTGTTGCTGTTGTTTTTGTTTTTGCCATTGTCTTAACTATTGATACAAGAAGACTGTAGATTATTCTCTCTAGTGCTGAGACTTGACAGTTGATTATTTTCCTATCGTTGTCGTTGTAAATTGTAGCACAAAGAAGAAGAAAAAGAAAATTATTTCAACATTTTAGTTGCCAAAGGCAATGTACTTGGTTTGAATGGAACAGCAGACTTCTTGTTCAATCAAACGAAAAACACAATTGAAACTGAAACAAACATCGCATCTAAATCCCATAGATTCAATATGTAGACAACACAGCAAGAAAAATAAACACAATTTTTTTTTCTTGATTTTCTCCATTCTCCACCAGAAACCACCAAAAAAAAAGAGAATTCAATTTCTATTTTATTTATTTGTTTATTCGATATTATTATTAATATTTACTGTTACTTACCAACTCTCTTATTTCTGAAATAATTTTTAATATTTTTTTGCGTGATATCGATGGATATTTCTCGTTTTTGCTTAGGTTTAGTTTTTTTTTTTTTTTGAAAAAATAATAACGTACGTGTCCTAAACAAATAAAAGTCATTTTGCCTCTAGAATCTTTTTATAAAAAAAAAATTTTTTTTTTAAATCATCTAGTTTTTCTTCATTTCAAACAACAAACCGTATCTTATTCTTTAACCATCGTTTTCATTGATTTTAAGTAATAAATTTGCACCCAAAAGTAAAATTCATTGAATGAGGTGGCGCCAACAAGAGGAAAAAAACTGAAAGAAATCTAAATCAAACATCCGTTTTGGGAGAAAGAAGACTCATTTGAATTTGAGAACAAACACACACACACACACACACACACACACAGAAAATAGATGGAGGAAAGAGAAAGTAGAAGAAGGAAAAAACGATTGGAATATTATCTTTTGTTCGATATTCTATTGAAAACGATTCCAAACAAAAAGAAGAAATAATGAAGAAAAATATCTTTAGTTTTTTTCCCTACTCATTCATTCATTCACCAAGAGAAGAACTCAATATCCGAATATAAGAAACAAATTTTTCCATTTAAAAAAAACTAAAATAATTGACCAAAACAACAAGCAATGGCCCACCAAACAACAACAACCACCATCATCATCTAAACATCTTGTGAATTATGTTGGTGTGAAAAAAAAAAATTTACACTTAGAATCCAAAAATTTTACAAAAAATTAAAAAAAAAAAAACAAAGAACATTTTACAGGTTTTTGAATTTGCTATGGAAAAAAAAACTTTATCAAGAGAATCTTTGTGTGTTTTTTTTTTTCGCCATCCAACCAAACTGAGCCAAGCCAAACCAAACCACACACACATACATAAGATTAATGTTGAAAAGTTTTTTTACCCAGAAAACAAAAAAACCGGAGCAATAACAGAACAACAACAACAGAAAAAATTCAATGTTTTTTTTTTTTGAAGGAAAGTTTTATTCTGGTTGTTTTGTTGAACAAATGGAAGAAATCATTCGTTTCACACACACACTAAGACAAAATACACACAACAAATGACAACTGGCAAACATTGGTTTTTTGGGTTGTTGTTTGTTTAAAACACGTTTGTTTTTTTTAAATAATAAATGAATTATGGATTTTTTTCCTTCGGTTGCTCAGAATAGGATGAAGAGAGGAAAAATCAAATGTGTCGAAGAAAAAAAAAATAAAATATAAATCTTTTTTTTTTTGGAATAATAAATAGAAAAAATTTTCAAAAAAAAAAAATCATCATTCTCTCCCTTTTTGTCAAGTCAAGTGAATCCCACAACGATTGAAATTGATTTTTTACATTTAATTTGGGTTGCGTGTCGAAGCGGTACGTACTTAAAAGTTCGTAAGCAGTTTGATTTAATCAACTACATGTATAGTATTGGTAGAGTTTTTTTTGTTGTCCTCAGTAGTACTGTTTAGTTTTGTTCGGGTTTTTTTTTCCCCGAATGACAGAAGCATAAAATTCGTGTAGAATGAAAGTTTCCTGTGTGCAAGTGACATTTTGTCAGTAAGCAAATTCAACCAGCAATTTTTTACTTTCAAACAGCAGATATTTATTTATTAAAAAAAAAATGAATAATTTCTACTGGTTCGAGTTGTAATAGAAAAAAAAATTGAATTCATTTTAAAATTCTGTTTTTTTTTTTTTTTTAATATATGCAAAATAATATTTATGTAAAAAAAAAAAAAAAAAACTGAAGAACAAGTTCTAATTTATAATAAACTGAATTTTATTTATAATGTTGTTGTTTTTTTTTTTTTTAGTTTTTAGTAGTCTTTCTTCAAAGTATTGAATCAATGCTGTTAAATTCATGTTATTTCATTTTATGAATGTTTCCCTAAACATATAATGTGTGTTTAAGCTATGTATGTGGTAAGTGAGATGAGCGAGTGAGTGAATATATATATTCTGACATATACCACATCACAACAACACGACAGCTAAAAACAACACACAGAAACAACTCACACACAGTCATTCAAACTGCAATGCCACACATTCAAACTAGTTTTGTTTTGAGAACAAGAATAAGTTTGTTTCAACTTGTTTGTTTGTTTGTTTGTTGTTCCTGAATGTGAATTTTGGTGTGTGTGTGTGACAATGAAACCCCAAGAAAACAACAAACGAACAAAAAAATCTTGCCGGTTTTTTTTTTTGAAAACTAAAATGCCAATAGAAGAAACGGAATTTTTTTATTTTTCCCTAGATCTGATTTAAATGTTTTTATTTTGTTTGGTTGTTGTTTGGAACAAAGCACATTCTAGGATAGGAAGAAGAAGAAAAAAAAAACATTTAGAATTTATTTGGTTGGTTTGCGCGTCAATCAATTCATTTTCGGCGCGCCATTCTGCTAACTAGTTTTTCTAACTCAGTTCTTCACCCAAACAACACCAGTGACAACAACACGGCAAGACGAAAACAACAACAACATTAAACAAATAATCAAATTCAATTCAATTCGGATTCAATTGAATCAAGTGAAAAAATAAAATAAAATAAAATAGAATCAATGAGAATGAAAGAAGAATAAAATTCTCTTTGAAAGATAACGTTTTTTTTTTTGTTTTGGAAATGTTGTACAAGCCAAACAACATTTTATATTGACAACTTATTGCCGATTTCTTGTGTGTGTGTCGACTGTTGTATGTATGTGAGAAAGATAGTGATCAAGAAATAAAATGAAAGTTTCTCCTTTCTAAGATGATCACCAATTGCAAACATCATGTCACAATATATATCGACACTATTCGGTATATAGGTGGTGTGTTCCTTTAAATCAATAAGACATCAAATGTAGAAATAGTTCGACATCTATATTCGATGAAAATTTCTTAAATATTTTCTAGGAAAATTTAAATCAACTGAAACTTTAAAATTAAGCAAACTATTGTTTTATTGACAGAGAGGAGAGAAAGAGTGAAGAGAACTCTGAACACAAGTTTCAATAAATTGTTTCGACAAACTCTAAAAAAAAAATATTTTAGAACTCAATTTCTGTAGTCAATGAGAAAAAAAAATTACGTTTTGCAAGGCAAAGCTGCACCGTTTCTATGAAAATCAAAGGATATGAATCTCCTAGAATCAAAGAGAGAACAAATCAAATCAAAAAACAAGCCAAAGTAGAAAAAAAGTGTCGAAAAGAAATTTTTTCCACTTTGAGAAATTGACAAATTGACTTTCCCACTCAAACAACAACCGTTTGGGAACAACACACAAGTGCAAGTATTCAACAAATGCATACAATCACTCACTCACTCAAACAAAAATCAATATTCAAAAAATTCAAATTTATGCTGCATCATACAATTTTTATTGTTCAGATGCTATGCCTTTTTTTCTCTATCTTTCTTTATTCACTTTTTGGAAAGAATCTTTTACGAAGAAAAGTATCAATCAAAATATGAGTTTCCAATTTCTTCTTCTTTCTTTCAATCGTCTTCTTGTCGTTTCAATTTTTCACTGAGAAATTGTTTCTTCTTGTTAGTGTTCAAACAACAACAGCAAAGAATGTGTTTTGAATGAAAGAAAATACAAGAAAAAATAAATAGGAATGGTATCATGTTACCAGAGTAGTTTTCCCAGTCTTTCTTCATTCCATTTTGTTCGTGCCTTTCCTCTCTCAAAAGGATTGTTGCGCTTGTGGTTTGCATCATTTAAGCAATCATTGTATGTGTGTGTGTATATTCTCCGTAAGATTTTTCATATAAAAAGAAAAAAAAACTCAAGCTGTCGCTTATGATAAAATAAATATTTTTTGGCAAATTTGATTGATCAATTGATTGATGGACAGAATGAATGAATGTTGACTGAAATGAAGATATAAGATAGATTGAATGAATAGAATAACTCGATAGGATAAATGATACTAACATACTGTCGAAATAATCAAGGAATAGAAGAAAAAAAAACATGTCGAAAAGGATCATGACGATCATGAGGATGATGATGAGCCACGAAAAAATGCATCATGGAAATCTTTCAATTAAACCTCTCCACTGTGTGTGTGTGTGTGTATGTTTCCTTTCAACTGTTCTTTTCGCTCAATTTTTTTTCAAGCACATTTTATCTTGATTTTAATTCAAAAAAAAAAAAAAAACATTTTCTATCCTGATGATAGAGGCTTGTCACCTATCAACAAACTTCTATTTTTCGAGATAAATCTTTGGTTGATTAAATTTTTTTTGGCTGTTGGTTGATTTGCGCTTGCTTGTGTCAAATGTGTTTCATCTCCTTTTCTTGATTTCAAATTTCTTGATTTCATTTCATTCATTTTTTCTCTCTCTTTCTATCTCTCATTCATCAGGATTCTTTCTCAATAATCCGGATTCATAGGAAAAAAATTATTTTTTTTTCAACAAATCAAAGATTTATTTCAAACCAAAAAAATTACAAATTAAACAACAACAACTTTATTATCAGTTTAAAACTAATTGATTTCATTTTTGGAAAATTTCCTTTTTACGTTGTTGTTTGATTCGAGACAAACAATAACAAAACAAAATATTTCACAAAAATAAATAAATTGTTATTGACTTTTCTTGATTACTTTGCTGGCAGTACCATTGGTACTAAAAAAAAAACTGGCTGAATCAAAATTTTATCGTTAAACTTTCTCGTTCCATCTGAATCTTTGGCTTGCTTTTGGGTTGTTGTTGTTGTTGCTTATTGTTTCCTTGGGTTCCTTAAACTAATGATCATTAAGTGTGTGTGTGTGTTTCTAATATCAAAACTTTCTTCTCTCTCTCTTTCCACTTTATTTTATAAATTATTTTCAAGTTTTTTTCCTCTTGCTTGTTGTTTTTTGTTTTTTTTGGCTTGACCATTGTCCTTCTTCTTAGGATTCTTATCCCGTTATTATAGATTTGGGCGTTCAATAAAAACACTCATACACTCTGCACACACACACACACACACACACACACGCGGGACCTAGAAGAAACTGGAAAAACCAAAACCAAAACAAAGGATTTGGAAAGAAAAATGATTTAACTTTTTTTTTTTAATAAAAGAGAGACTATGAAAATCAATTCAATGAAATGTTTTGTAGGGTAGCGCTGTTCAGAGAATAAATGTCAGGATTTCTCTCAATGTTCTTCTGTTGAAATTTTTTTTCAATTTGAAATTATTAAAATAAATAAAAATCGATTTTTTTTTTTCATATTATTGTTATCATTATAATTGGTCAGTGTGTGAATGTGTGTGTTGTTCGAAGAATGGTTATTTTCTTCTTCAAAAATCTTCGGATGTAATGGCCGATGTTTCTTATAAAAAAAAAATTGTTTCGTTTTTGTTTCGTTTGATTTCGATTACTTACTCTTCTTGAATGGAAAACTTTTTAGAAAAAACAATAATTTTTTTTAATTAAAACTTTCAGGAATTTTTTTGCTAAAAGAAAAAATAAAAATCCAAATCAACCAGCACACGTTTTTTTTTTGAAACTAAATTCTGGTTTTTTTTACCAGAAATTTTATTGGGTTACATTCAAACTTTTTTTCTTTGGGTAAAGTTTTTTTTTTTTTGGCTGAGAAAAACCCATTATTTGCCAGAAATAGTAAACTTTTTTACAGAAACTTTTTCCCAGAATTTTTTTTGGTTCCGTCTTGGAACTTTTGAATTGAAGAGAGGAGAAAAAAAAGCCATAAAAACCAAAGTGAATATTAAATATAATAATAATAATTTTCTGTCTAATCAGGAACCAAGAGAGAGGTGGGAGAAAATTATTAAAGCTAGGGAAAAATTCTAGGCAAGCTCTCTTGGCTTGAATAGTAACCAAATAAAAAAATAGACTCTTGTTTGATGGAACAAAATTCTTCAAAAATATTAGTCAAAAAAAAAAAAAAAAAATAACCGAATGAACGAGAAAGAGTTTAAAATTAAAATTTATTTTTTTTTTAGAATTTATTTTTTGAAGTTTTTTGGAAATCAAATCATCGATAGTAAAATCGATAGTCATTATTTAATCTTCTTTTTTTTTTATAATTTTTATTTTATTTTTACACACACACACACACAAATGGCCCAAGAGAAAAAAAAATTTTTTAATTCGGATATTCAATAGTAGAATTTTTTTAGTGCAAAAGCTTTTTAACGCAATATCGATGCTGTCAAATTGATTATCTTAATATTGATTGAATCTTCATCATTATCATTATTAAGTTTTTTTTGTCAATTTATTGTTTTTCTCTATTTGTCTCTCTCTTTCTTTCATTGGTCTTTTTTTATTTCTGGGCACTATCCAAGTCAAATATAATTTTTTTTTCCAATATTATAACAACTTCTCTTTTAGTAGAGCATTTCTGCTACTTTGGGCAGTTTTCCGAACGGATATTCAAACAGAATATTCTTTGGTTGATGATTTTGTTCTATTATTTTTAGTTAACTCAATCTATAGTTTTGATAGATTCTCTCTGTGTGTGTAGAAACGAATAGAAAAAAAATAGACAGGCGCTTCATCATGTGTCTCGGCACTATGTTGGCTGAGAATTTGATGCTGCATGAGTGTGTGTGTGTGTGTGTGTGTGTATGGACAACCAATGTGACAATACAAATATCGGACATAATGTACCAAAAAATGAATGAAGAGGAAACTTTCCAAAACGAATTCAATTAGGCTCGAACAGACAGAAAAAGAGAGAAAGAAAGAAAGACGAGCTAGTATCAATTTGGGCAAATTAAAATCAACAGCAACTAAACTCATGAACACATACATACAACGTAAAACAATGACATAACAGAACAAAAAGAAGAAAAACAAGCGACAATTTCTTCTAAAGAAGTATCCAAGTCTAAAATTTACTATTGACAACTGCCACCACCACCACCGCCACCACCAACATCATCTTGAAAAAAAAAACGTTTTATCTGGGAGTATTTGGCTCCCAGAATGCATTCATTCATTCAATGTTCAATGAGAGGATTCTTCTCTTATGTTTTTGATCTTTTTGTATGCTATTCTTCATTCACTGTGTGTGTGTGTGAGTTCCATGTTGCATAGTTCAACAACAACGACAATAACAATAATAACAACAACAACACAACAATGTTTGTCAAATGAGATAAATGAATTTTTTTCTCCTCTGTCTGGCTTTAGTGTTTTTTGTCTTATGTCTTTGAAGTTGATTGGTGTGTGTGTGTGTTGAATTGTTGTGTTCGGCTTAAATCATCTAAGTGAATTAAATCATTCTTTTTTTCTATTCTGGTAGAATGGCTGAAGAAATCTTGCTTGAAATCTTTCTCATAATGGTATGCTGTTCATAATGAATGTAGAAAGAAGACAAGCAAGCAAACAAACAAACATACATACATACAAGATTGACGACAATAAACATACGCCATTCTTGCCAAGGGTTTGTTTAACAAACCAGCGCACTAGCCAGGACCAAACTACAATCTTTTTACTTTCTTCGTCTTCTGCTGTTGCTTGTTGTCTTTTAAGATAGTTTTTTTATTTTATTTTATTTCATTTTTGGATAACTGAAGCGTAAAAATATAAAAAAAAACGAATAAGCCAACAAATAATGCCATAATAATATAATAATACAATGAAAACGATTGCAAACAAACAGAACCAAAGAGAGAAAAAACCCAGAAAAAATTGTTTAGTGCAAATTGAAAAAACACGCACATTGAATCGAATATTTTGGATCTCTTCTCATAGAAGAAGAAGAGAAAAAATTCAAAGATTAAACAATAAAACAAGTATTTTTGTTGTTGTTGTTTTGCTAAACATTTCTCGGGTCCCGAGGATATTAATAATGTTCATGTTAGATGCAGTCAATGATTTCTTTAATATACAGTTATTTTTCTTCAAAAAAAAAAAAAAAAAATAAATGACCGTATCTCTCTAGTGAATCGATTTTTGTTGAAACACACAAGTGGAATGAAAAGTCTATAGAAAGTCTTATAGATATCCGTTGAGTGTCAAAGGTTTCCCGAAAAAGAAAGAGAGGTCATTCTTTTAAGCTCAAAGATCACTCAGTATTCATTTCAGTACGCCCCTTCAAATATGACATTTCGATGATCATAATAATAATGATACTCAATGATATGGTGGTGTTTGAGTTGGAGAACAAAAACCAAAACAAACTATAATCTAGGTCAATCTTTGAAGCTCTGAGACCAAATAGCTTAGTACAACACAAACACAGAAACTTTACAAACAGAACAAAAAATAGATTCTCTTGAGATTTTCTTTGTTTTTTTTTCGAAGACATTTTGAAATTTTCTATTTATTTTTTTTTAAAGAGAAAATTATTGATTTTGTTCTTCACTTGATGGAGGATGGAAGAGAGAAACCAAAACTTTTCTCTAGGTTTCTAGTTTTTTATTTGAATATCAAAATTCAAAAAGCAAATTAAAATGAATCAAGATAGAGAGAGAGAGAGAGAGATGAAAATATTGTACGCCGCTATTATTATTAAACCAAAAACAAAGGAAAAACTTCTCGATCGATCGAGATCGAGTCTAGGTGAAAGAAAAAGATTTTTATTCAATTTTTTCAAGTTTGGTTTTTTCTTCTTGAAGTTTCGTTCCAATTGAACGAATTTGTGTGTGTGTGTGTGTGCTTGTCAAAAATGAGACATACAACTCACAACAACTGATTGAAAAGGCGTGTGCCAAACTAATATAAGAAAAATCATAACTCTCTCTCTCTTTCTGGTGACTGACCTCTGTCCTTCAATCTTTTGTTGTGAAGAGGAAAAAAAAAATCTGCAGGTCTTAGGACTTTGGTGTCCATTTTTTCTGTTTGTTCATTTTAGCAAAAAGTAGTGATAGCCATTATTTATTAGTGTAGATTTTTTTAGAAAAAAAATTTTTAAGCTTTCAAGGTGAGATTTGATTTGAATTGAATCAAAATTGAGCCAGTCGGCAAACAAACAAAACCAATTTGAGCTATTATTACTGGGTTCAGGTTCTTGACCATCAATTGAGGTGTCTGTGTGTGTGTGTGTGGTAAAGAGAAAAAAAGCGGTATTTGTGTTTCAATATTTCAAATAAAAATAATAAAGTTGACAAATTCAAAGCAAAAAAGACCAACAAAAAAAGAAAGAAACCACCAAACGAAATGCTATTTAAAAAAAAAAACTTTGAAAAATAACAAAATTTCACTATAAAAGAAAATATTTGGCCAACACACTGTCTAGCTTATATTTTGACATGAGTTTTGAAATGTTTGAAACACACACACAAAACAAGTGGAACATATAAAACCAACGACTGTTCAAAACAATATGACAGTCGACTTTTTTTCTGTAGAAATTTTTTCAGATTCAACCATTGTTCCTATTTGAATTCTCTCTGGACATTAAATAAAGTCTTTTGGTGATTATTTATCTTTCTAAAAAAAAATTTTAAAGTTTTTTTTTCAAAATTTTTTTCGATGTCAAAATAAAAGAATGGTTTTTCTATACAAAATACCGATGTGTTAAAATTAAAGCCAAGTTCGTGTTTTTTTAAAAAAAATTATTTTTCAATTGTATCATCTTAAATTTTTCAATCTTGAATTCGAAGCAATAGCCATGTTTTTTAATAAAAAAATAGTTTTAAGAGTTTCGACTTGAGAGCAATAATTTATTTATTACTAAAAAAAATATGAGCAGAAATTTATTCTGAGAAAAAAATAGAATAACAAGAAAACTTTTTTTGTTCTTCCGTGTTGAGCAAGCGAAATAGAAAGCAGTAGCAAAATAGTTTCTTTATGCTTCGACCAACACACCAATCATTAACATTTTGAGAAAATTTTCTATCGAAACAACAAACAACAATAATCATTCCTAGTGAAAAAAATTCTCAACAGTCACAACCTGCAGGCACTGGAACTTCCCTAAGAAAGTTCAATCAAAACGGACTGAATAACTTGGAACTGTTTCTTGTTTTTTTTTCCTGATTACTATACAAAACAATTATTAAAACTAAGAGAAAAAAACTATCCTGGAACCATTGTTTCGGTTGTTTGATTCCAACATCTAAAAAAAACTTTCTTATTTTTTTTATATTAATAAAAAAATATTAATACAAAGCAAAAAAAAAAAGTTAGACTCAAATTCAATAAAAGCAATACAGTTGAATCATTTGAAACAATAAACAAACAAACGAAGAAAAACTTAGACTACGTGCCTGATTTATCGATATTTGTTGTTGTTGTTGTGGCTGTTGTTTTTTTTTCAACCAGTCTAGAATCCTAGCAAAAAAAAAATATTCTTCTCGAGAGAGCCATCAAGAGGAAAACAAAAATCTGAAAGCTCAAAATCCAGAGAAAAGATTTCGAGTCATTTTTTAATTTTGAGTTTTTTTAACAAAATTTACTGCTCTCATTTTTTTCTCCATCTAAATCGTTAATAATGAAAATTGAGGAAAACTCAATCATTTTTGCTTTGCGATTCGATTTGTTCAAAATTTCATAAATCAAAAAAAAAAACTATCGAACTCAGAAGTTTAGTGATTTTTTTTTAAACTGTTTAATTTCATTGAAAAGTTGTTTGATTTCAGTAGTTTTTCGTTTTTTTTTCCGTTGACAAAAACGTAAAACGAAACGAAATAAAAATTTTATCTCTCTAATCTACGAATTTATACTAAACAAATACAAAAAAGCATTTGAAAACTTTTTTTAGTTTTAGAAAAAATTAATTGAAACTAGCCAAAAATTTGATTTGAAAATTATAAATTATTGCTTTGTTCTAGTTTTCAAAATGCTTAGATTTCAAGACAAATGGATTTTTCCAATAATTTTGAAAATTTGAGTCGATTGTTTTTTGATAAATTTTTCTCTGTTACACTAGATGTATCATTTGGAAAAAAACAAAATTTACATATCAAGCATTGGAAAAACTTTAAAAAATATGTGACCAAACACGATATCATTATCTAAGAAAATGATCGAATTTCAAATCATCAATTCATTTTCATGGTATTGTTACCGAGAAAAAAATCTAATTCGCAAGTTTTTCTGCTTTTTTTTCAAAGAATATCATTATACATGAAAATAAGAGGAAAGTTTTCTTAAAAAAAACTCGTTTTCGGTTTCTTCTATTCATATTTTTTTTCCATAAAGGTTTTTTTTTACCATATTTTCAAGGCAAAAATATTTCTTCTTTCAAGCAACAACAAAAGCGAAATAAATGGCAAAATGGAAAAAAAGTATTGAATTCGTCTAAATGAAATTCACCTATTTTTTCTCTTATTCAAAATAAAGAAGAATATACCTAAATGACAAACCCTAAATGATGTTGGTTTGAGTGGTTTTCTTTTCATTATTCAATATCATTTGCTTGTTCAAAACCAGCCAACAACACTAGGAAAAAAAGCCTGAAATGAAAAGAAGAAAAATTTGAATCATTTGTACACCTCAAATGTATTTATTTTCAAACCTAAAGCTTCATTATTTTATTACATAATGCAAACAAACAACAACAAACAAAAAAAAAAACTGAACCAAAACCAAATGAAAATTCTTTAGAAACATCGTTTCTTTTATATGCATTTTCATGTTTTCTTTCTTTCATGTTGCATAAGGAAAAAAAATTTTGAGTTACAGTCAATTGAATTTGAGTTTTTTGTTTGTTGTTCTGTGTTTTGATGAAATGAACGAATTTTTCTTCTTATAAAAAAATTCTTTCAACCAGCTTTCTGTTTCGAGGAACAATTTTGGTTCATTTTATTTTATTTTTTTTCTCGTTTTATCATCAGAATTTCTATTCTGTAAAGTCCAGAAGACCTAGAAGAATGAAGAAAAAAAAAACGCTTTAGCAACATTGTGAAAAAAGAATGTGATAGCGGTGAGGTTTTTTTTGCGGGAATATTTATTTTTTTTTGGTATCAACGTAGCGTATCTAAACCAAACAACAACAACAAAAATAACGGTTTTGTGTTTGTTTGTTTTTTTCAAAAATATAATATTCAAGAAGTGTTGAAGAATTTTAAATTATCTTTAAAAAATAATTTTTCAAATTGTGTTTGGCGGTTCCTCTGACTTTGGTTGAGCTCTGATTCGAGAATCAACGAAAAAATTTCACTTAAGAAGAAATATCAGATGAAATGAAAGCGTTTCATTTTCATTTTAGAATTTTTCTTCTCTCAGTAATTTGATTCTTGCATATATTTCATCATTGATGAATATGTGTTTCTCGGGTAGAAACTTGAGATAAAGTTTCATCTTTCATAATTTCATCACCAATACAGAAACATAATTGTAAGACATTCATAAGCCCAAAACTTTTTGTTTGGGCAATACAATACCTAAAGGTTTTTGTTTTTCTCATGAAAATGAGATGAGAAAAAAAATGATTCATTCAAAACGATGAATGCTATTTGATTGTCTTTGATTTTTTTTTTTTTTTTTAATAAATAAAAACATTCCAAATCGCTTTATTAAAGAAAAAAAATTTTAGTCTACAACTCCATCTATCGAAAATATTGTCATGTTTCAGTTTGAGGTCCAACTTGGTTCCAACTGCTTTTCTTTGTGCTTTTTTTTCAATATATTATATCACACCACATCTTATATGTTTTATTAAGAAAATATCGAGCAAAAAAAAAAATTTGATCCAATTGGATCGTTTTTTAATCTTAAGAAAAAGAAATTAATCTTTGCCAAAAAAAAAAAAAAGAAGAGAAAACATTTTTTTTTTCAATATTTTCTGCTGCAAGTGTCAAACAATTCTTGTTTTGATGGACCACTATTTACATTGAGTGAACCATTTTTACTGTGTATTATGATTAGACTGGGTTTTTATTTCATTTCATTTTTTTTTCGCCTTTCTTTTGAAGCCTAGAAAAAAAAACTTAACGCTTCAAGTGTTTCGATTAAATAGATTGATTGTTTTAAATATAATAATAATAATGGAAGTTGGAATAAAAAGATTACAAAAAATAGTTAAAATAGTTAAAACCAAGACTAGAGCTTGACCAAAAACTAAAACCATTAATTTTTTTTTTTTTTTTAAATAAATAAACTAATTTTTGAGTTTTTTTTTCTTGGAATAAAATTTTGGTTTCTCGATTTCTAAAAACTGAAATGACAAAGCTGCTGCAACGTTTCTTTTTTTGTGCATCATTTTTTTAGAACACTTGGTTTGTTTGTAGAAATAGGAAAAAACTTTTTATTGTTTTAAATATGAAATTTCTATGAAAACTTTTTTTGGTGAAACTTATTCGTTTCGTGTTTTTTTTTTTTCAAAGAAAACCTTTATAAAATAATTATTATCATGATGATGATGAAGGGAAAAAAGAGAGCAAACTAATCTTTAAGAAGGAATAAAAATAAAGGATTTTTCAACACTAAAAAAAAACAAACTTATTTTCTTAGAGACAACAACAAGAAGAACTTTTCAAAAAAACTCAAGTGTACAACTTTCATCTACTATTCATCTATTCATCAGCTTCATTGCTTCATTATTATTCTAGGATTTTTTCTCTGGAAAGTTTTTTTTAATAGCAACACACCAAACCATAAATCGCTACAATTAAAGCGTGAAACAAGCCAAAAACACCGTAAAAAAAACTAGAGCTCAAAAAAAACGTGAAAAATACGAAATTTTTCGTTGAAAAAACATTCATAATTTCTTTAGTTAAAAAAAAATTTTAGATTTATTAAAGAATTTCATTTTGTTTTTTTCTTCTCTAACAAAAAAATCAAGAATGAATGGAAAAAAAAAGTTTTGATGAATAAACAAGGTTTTTGCTGTTGTTGTCATGAATGGTTTTTGTTTTCTGGCTTCAAATAGAATATATTTGAATATTCAAAGGCGGAAAACAAAGTCGTTTGGATTTTATTATAAGTATCGGAATTTTTTTTGTTGTTGGTCAAGCAGTAGGTCGCTGTTCTACATCTAAAATGAACACAGAGAAAAATTCCGTGTCCGAATAATTATCAAGTTTTCTAATCTTGCACCTATCCACAAAAAGAAAATACATGCCAAAACATGATGTTGTCTTTAATAATCATAGTATTATTATTGCAAAGCCATCATCGTTTGAAGCAAAGCTTCTTGATGATGATGTGTGGTGGTGGTGGTGGATGAGAGGAAGAACAACAAGAACGAAACAAAAAATACAAAACTAACGATTTTGTATTAACGATTATTGTGTTAATAATACTACTAGTAGTTTGGTTTTTTTCCTATACCAAACAGATCAATAGTTTTGTATGTTTTTTTCTGTTTTGTATTTGTTTCGTTGTTGTTTTTCATCATTCAGACAATGAACTACAACAACAACGACAAGAAGATGAAAAATAAAATAAAACTCTGGTTGACCTAATTGGCCCAAAGCCAACAAAAAGCGACAAAAGAATAGTTAACAAAAAAAAAAAAATTTCAACTAACTAACTAGTCGTTGATTAGGGAAAACAACAAACAACATTATTTGATGGCTACCAAATAATAATCAAAAAAAAAATAAATAAATAAAACGAAGCCAACTTATTAACTTTTAAATAGTGTTGTATCCTATACGTGTCTATGTTGTCAGTGTTTTATTTTTTTCCTCTCTCTCTCTCTCTCTCTCTCTGGTATCAAGAGAAAAAAAAACCCAATTTTACGTGGGTTTTTTTTTCTCTACTTAAATTTTTCTCTTTGGTCCGATAATAATGATGGTGATGAGAAAAGATGGTGATAGAAGTTTATTGTTGTAAAACTTTTTTTTTTTTTTCGTTGCACAATACGATAGAATGCTTTCATTTGATTCAATGGACAGGGCACACGCACACACCTATCGGGTACAAACATTGCCTACTGGTCAAAGAAAAATAAAATAAAATTTGGCCCACTCATCATTATCACAATCTTTGAATTGAACATTCGGCAGACTTGCAACGCCTGGAGGCTTGCTAAATTTTTTTTTCTCGCTGTTGTTTTTTTTTTTTTCGCTAGTCGTTGTTTTTCTAAGGGATAATAAATAAAGGCACATAGTAGTTGAAAACAAAGCACTCATTTCTTTTTTCATATATACATTCAGCGTTTATTATTTTGTCGTTTTTGGCCTTCCCTAAAGAAGAAGAAGGAAGAAAAAGCTGATAATGATGCTCAATATCATCATCAGATTTTTTGTTTTGTGAAATGGCTCCACAACAAATAACACATAGACACACACACACACACACACACAGTGAACTAGGGATAGAGATAATCAATGCTTTGCTAAGCATTCCTTAGCTTAAAAAACATAGTGATAAAAATATCAATGAATTGAGTAACCAAAAAAAAAAAAAACTCTAAACTCAATCAAATTTGATATAGCCACTAGTGTTGTTGGTGTTTGAAAGGGCGATAATGATGATGATGATAAACCTTAGTGATAAACGTAAGTCGAGTCTATGTTTAAGAAAAATCAAAAAATAAAACTTTAAAATAGAATTTAAAGGAAAAAAAAAACTGAAAACCTTATTTTTTTATTTGTCTTCTTTACAATTCATTTTTTTTTTTTTTAGTTAGTTGGTTAATGATTGATAGTTCTCATTTTCTGAGTCGTTTTGTAGCAGAAAATATAAGCTGCCGCGTGTAAAATTTACTATTTTCTTCGAAAAATATTTGGCTTTAAAACTGAAAGAAAAAACAATTCAAAAAAGAAAAAACAAACAAACAGCTTGAGTTTGTTTTTCTGGTTAAATCTTCTTGGTTCTGCCGAATGAATTTCTTAACAAAAAAAAAATATCCTCATTCTAAAAGAATCAAGGCTTTTTTTTCTTTTTTTTATTAAAAAAAAAGAGATTTTTTCAAGAAGAAAAATTTTAAGCTTTAGTCTCTCCACCAGCTTCCATTAATTAACTTGATGATTAATTAAAGTTTTTTTTTCTATCTAGAAAATTTTTTTTTCTCGAGTTTTTTTCTGGTTGTTTTTTTTTTTTTAATTTGGTTTTGGAAGCAAAATTTAAAGAGAATCCACTGATCACCAATCACTATGGCGCAGTGGGTGCATTGTTGTTTCGTTGGCTCATGAAATCATGACGCCCAAACATATGGCACCATTGCATAGCTTTCGCTATCTTCAAAATGTATTTAGAACGAAGCTAAAAAAAACAGAATTTTTTTATTAATTTCGTTGAATTCCGTTGTTTTAGTGATTAGTGTTGGTTTAGTGAATCTTTCTTTTTTCTCTATCGTAGCGCCATGACGGTAGCACATCAACAATAACGAGGAAAAAAAAATTAAAGGCTTCCGTTTAATGACTATGTTTGTCGATGATGATAATAATAATAATGATAATGATGATGATGAGTTAGAGAGAATTTTATGAAATACCCTTTTTAAACAAGAGAGAGAGATTCTAGCCTGAAGGGCCTAGCATCAAAACCATCATAAAATAAAACATTGTTGTTGTCTCAAGCCGATTGATGAGCTGAAAGAAAAAAAAAATCGCCAAGATTTTCGATTGAAATCATATAATAATAATAAAGCGAATGATCATCATCATCATCAAGATGATAATGATGATAAAACTTGTTAGTTGATTCAACTCTAACAAACAAGCTAAAGAGAGAGAGAATGCTTTCGAGAGAAAAATCGAACCAACAGTTAGGAGAACAACAAAAATCGAAACGAATCCCGATAAAAATTTGTCTTTCTTTTTTTTTGGTGAATCTCATCTCTGGGTAACTTGTTTTCAAAAACGACCAGTCTAGAGTTTAGATAGAAAAAATAACCAAAAAAAAAAAAACACTCGAGGCATGTTACACCACTCTATTGCCATTCAAAAGCCAACACACAAAACTTTTAAGGAAAGAAATGGTGCCTTTATCTATCATCATCACCATTTTGGATAACGAATAGTTAAAACTCTTCCACACTAACTATCACCATAACCAGTATAAACACCAGAAATTTCACATTAAGTAAAGCCAAACATCAATAACAAAACAAAAACTAACAGCATTTATTTAATTCTAAAAAAAAGAAAATACATTCTATCGTTTGTTTCACGTACATATTCATTCAACTAAACAAAACAAGTGAAATTCAGAATAAAACACAACGAAAAATTATTCTATGTTAAGCGTTGTGTTTAATCGATATAATCATTACAATTATCATTGATAACTTTTCTGAATATCTCAAATTCTCCTAAAACAAAGTAAAAAACTTGTCTATGTGTTTTATGTGGCTATTGTGTAGTTGTTTCTTGAAAATAAACCATTTTTCAAAAATTATGACTCAAATTAATGAAAAATAATTTGAAATCTGACCAAGTTTTCTCAGAATCAGAATGTTGTTCGAAGAAAACCTGTTAAAAAAAATTAAATCTATTTGAATTTTGAATAAAAAATGAATTCAAAACAGTTTCTTTTTTATAAAGATTCTGAAGTTTGTGCGTGTTGTGTTCTTTTTTTAAATGAAAATAATCCCAAAAACCATCACGAAGACATTTACGTTTTATCATTCATGAAATGTGATTCAAAAAGAGTCAATCTATATATTAGTATAAATGATGTTGTTGAAACGAGAACAGGGTACACCAAGATGATGTTGTTGACCAACACAACGTGGTCCAAACACTTTTTCAAATAATAAAATGTTTGCAACATATTATTACAAATGTATTAAATAATTTATTACAATCATTTTTTAAAATAAAAAGTAAATAAAAACTTATTCGAATCATATACAGTGATTTGATAAAATAATGATAATAGAAACATGAGATCATAAAAAAAAACAGTGGTTTTTACGTTTGAAAAGAAAACTTGAAATATTTTAATAAACATATAAAAGAGTTTTTTTTTAAATATTTATTTTAAGCTGTTGGGGTATTATTTCTTCCACTTTTTACACGGTTCACATATTATTATTTTCTTTTGGTTGATATTAAAAAAAAAACAAATGTTTCTATTCATTGCTATTATTTACAAACGACACACATTACATACATAACGAGAGAATAGTTTTTGTTTAATATCAATATTTTGTGTGATAGTTGGCACCTGAACCACGAGGTTTTCCATTCAACGGTTCACATTCATTCGAATCTTGTTGTTGTCGTTGTTGTGTTTAACATATTTATTCATAAAATTTATAAAGGAAAAAAGATCTCTCACAAGCAAGTTACATTTTGTATTTCGATTCTAAAGAACCCAATGAATTTTTTTTTTTGAAAAAAAGAACCGGGGAAAAAAACATGAATTTATTTTACAGAAAAAGCTTTTACGATTTTTTTTTTTTTTAAGAAACAAGAGTTGATTTGGTGTATGTGTGCTTGCGAAGAGACAGAAAAAGCTTTTAAGAAGTTGAAAATTAGACTCAGAATTCGTTGGTTGGTTTTTTTTTCATCGAACTTAACAATATATTACTATTATCATTATATGATTATTAATAATATTATTACTGGTAATGAAATCTAATGAAGAAAATTTTTCAGAAAGGCCAGCTCCATAATTTAGTAATAATTTTTAATTTTGTTTTTTTTTCTCTCGTCTTATCTTTAGCATTTATTCATTCATTAAAATTTTTGGAAAAATTTTGTTGCATGTTAAATAGAGAAGAAGAAAAAAAATTTCTTAAGCATCGTATTGAGAACAAACAAAAATTGAATTAAATTCGTATAAATCTCACCAAGATACAGATGGCAGATGTTCGAAATTCTTTTCTAATTTTTTTTTCCTTTTTCTCATTCGTTTATATGCAAGATTGATGATGAGCTTCACCATATTTCTGTTCTTGTTTTAGTTTTTAGTTTTTTTTGAGAAAAAATGTCTTATATTGATATCCCTGACAGAGTGTATGTGTGTTCGAATGTATGTTTGAAGTTGTTTGGTGACAAATGTCTTTTCCTAAGATATCTTCGATATCTTTTTGCATATTATTTTATATCGTTTTTTGTTTGTTTGTTTTCTCTGAAGCTGTTGGTCAAGTGTGTTTGCGTGTGTGTTCCTCTAATGCAAAAGTGACATTCAGAAAAAAAAATTTGACACGCTAGTACACAGCACACAAAGTCTCACTTATTCGTAAGTTTTTTTTTTTATCACAGTTTTCTAGTTTCACATTTTATTATCGAAAAAAGAAAGATTTCCTAGATAAATTCTCTAGCAGCTTTTAATTGGTGACTCTACCTGATTGCTACCTGATGGCTATTTGTACTAAGTTTTTTTTTGTTGTTTGCTGTGAATCGACTATCTTTTATACACGGACACGCACAAAAAAAAACTAACACAATTCCGACCCGAACTGTATTTTGTTTTTGTTCTTGCCAATCCAAGTAATATTTATATTCTTTTCAAAACCCAAACTAAATCATCGCCTAATCTTTATTATTTTTATCTAGGATTTTAATCTCAAAGAATTGAATAAATTTTCTGAAACAAAATAAACCTTGTTTCATGCATTTTAATCATCTGGTTCATGAGGCCAGAATCTAGGCAAACAACAACAAGAGAAAAAAATTTATGAAATATTTGATTTGAAATTCTAACCTCAATACTTGGTTTACAGTGTTTTGAACATTATTTTTCGGCTGTTGATTTATTTGATTTTGGTTTTTTTTTTAAAGTGTGATAGCCATAGATTAAACTGAAATATTTTTTTTCCAATTCAGAAGTTCATTAATTTTCTTGGAGGTCACCAAAAAAAAAAGTCTTCTTTCTTTCTGGTTTGTAGTAAATTTTTTCCATCTATTTTTTGTTATCATCATCTTCATCATTAAGATGTTACGAGACATGACCAGAAAACTTCTTATTGTTGTTTATTTATTTCTCTCTTTCTCTCTTCAAAGAGAATTTATTTTGTAAAAATATTTTGGTTTTTCTAGAGACAGGAACAGTTTACAAGAGACAACACCGATAAGAAAATTGAGCCATCAATCAAGGATCTAGTTGCTGTTTCTAGAATTCTCGTCTTCATAATCATCATCATCAGCAGCAGCACGCAGGTAAACTACGCTACCATAACGCATACTTTAAAGTACTTTAAGGTTAGTACGAGAAAACAGCCGAGAAGAAGAAGAAAAAAAAAACTCAAACAAAAGAAGTGACTGAAATGTTTTTTCCATTCTTTTTGTTAAACATTTCCTATAATTAATAATAGCGTTGTTCAAGTTTGGTTGATTGGTTGGTTGGTATTTGAAAGGTGCGTGCCAACTTTTATTCAATCTAGGTCGGAAAATATTCCGTGTATTTCACTAGTTTACCAATTCAAAAAAAAAAAAGTATAATAGATTATATTATATGGTCTAGTTTTTTCACTGTTTATTATTCTTATTATTTTCAAGGATATTCTTAAGAAGTTTTTTTTTTTTTTTAATTGCATCATAAATAAATATGGATTTTGATCTCTTGTTTATTCATTTTTTTCTCTACAAAAAGTTTATTATAAAGATTTATTTTCTGAAAAGAATTCAAAAAAAAAAAAGATTAAAAGCAAACTGAAACTGAGCATTGAAAATTTTTTTTTTTTTAAAGAATATTTTTATTAAACGGAGAAAAATGTTTTTATTCAATAATTTTTTTGCTTTTTTTGAAAAAAACTGAAGTGATAAATCAGTTTTTTATTTCTTTTTTGAAAAATTACGAGATTTTAAACACTTGATTAATTGTTAAGCTTAGTTAAGCTTGGAAAGGGTGAGAGAAAATGAAATTCAAATTTTTAAAAAAGCTAACTCTTTTGAGCTTAAAATTTTTTAATAAAAAAACTTGATGGGATGGTGAAAAAAAGTTAAATTATGAGATTATTATTTTGTTTTTACATTATAAAAATTTTGAAAAAAAAACTTTAACACTGTTTCATTTCAACAAGAAAAGTTTTTTTTTTAAAACGTAATTTTGAAACTTTACATTTTATACTTTTTGCTTGATTAAAAATCAAATTTTTTTCCTCTGTCAGTCTAGACTGGATTTGTTTTCAATTATTTGGAGAACTTTTCTTCTGAAAATTTTATGATCAAATTGTATTTTTTTCTTTTTTTTGCGAATGAAATTGTGAATAATCATAGAGAGAAGCAATTCGATTATTTGAACCAATTCAAAACCAAAAATAAAATCGAGTTTAAATTAAAATTTTAAAAGTTTTTAAAATCAATAAAAAGGATACTAAATTATTTATTAAAGTCATGACAAAATTTGTGTCAACTAAAAACACTGAAAATATATTTTTTGACCTAGGTCAACAACACATTTCTCAGCACCAGAAATTGCATTATTTAAAACGAAAACACAATCGACTTTTTTTTGATCAGGTTTATTATTAACATCAATTTTTTTTTTGAGGAAAAAACTTTGAAATACTTTGAAAAAAATTTCATTTCAGAGAATTTTGTTTTTTATTGAGAAGAAAAAATGAAATAAAACTCGTCAAACGTCAATCACCTTTTAATTATTTCAAGTAAACTTCATGCTGTGAAATATTTTCTTCTTCTTTTAGCTGGTCGTGTTTTTCAATTAACACTCAACTATGAAACAAGATTTTGAAAAAATCTTTATGGAGAATAAAAACCTTAATATTGAAAAAAATAAAATTAATGACCTATATTTTCTAAATAATAAATAATTGACCACCTAGCTTTGTAAATTTTTTGTTTGTTTGTTTTGAAAAAAACATTAAAATTGTATTTTAAAAATACAATTAATTTAAGTTTTCAACTCGTTGTACTTATAATATAAATAGACAGAGTTTTTTTTTTTGATCAAATTTTTAACTTTTCATTATAGCTAGGCTCGTTTATTGGCACTTTAAAAATTGTTATTTTTTAACCATTTTTTTCATATCAATGTAGCATTGAAATATTATAGAAAATTTTAGATTTATCAATCACTTAGAAATTGGATTCTTATTCTCTCGGTTTGTCCAGTGACCACTTCGACACTTTGATAATCAATTATTTATTTTCAAGTTTGAGTACTCTTTGAAAATTGATAATTGATTTCTTCAAATGAAATAAAAGAGAGAGAAATATCAAACCAAACGAATGAATGATGGATTCCATGACATTGTTTACTAGAGAACTTTCTTTTTCTATTCATTTATTCTATTAAAGAAAAGAAAAAGAAGCATTCCTATTCCAGGAATGTCAACAACCAAAATGAAAAAAAAAACAGAAACAAAAATGGTGAAAACTAAATCTAAACAAAAAATTGCCCATTCAATGATGAATTCAAAAAAGAGTGAGAGAGAATGATGTTTCTAATAGAAAAATATTTTTTTGCTATTATTATTATCACACACACACTGTATATTTTTTCTCATAACAAAAAAATATAGGAAGAGAAAATATTTGACAATAATATTAACAACAAAAAAAAACTTTTTTTTCGAGCCATCCTCTCTTTATCTGAAGCGAAAAATTTTTCTCCTGTACATAGTGATGACAACAACTCTAACAGAGAAAAAAAATTTTTGAACAGAATTTTTTGTTTTTTGCTTTCATAAAACGAAAGTATCATGTAATGAAAATAAATAAATAAATAAAATTGTAACAGCAATTATTGTTACCAAACAAGCAAGAAAAGTTTTTTTTCATATCACTTCTTGTTCTGTTAAATTAAATAATGTTGGAACAAAATGTTATTTATGATGATGATGTCATTGACAAAGAACTTGATTTTTTCATTTTGTAGTTTTTTTTTTTAAATTTTATTATTTTTGAATAGTTTTGTGAATTCATTTGCTTTGTTTGCCAAACCAAATAACCCTTGTTTGTAGAGAGCTTTCTTTTTTACTGGACAATTTTTGATGTTTTCTAGCTTTTAGCATTTTTTGTTTCTGATTGACATTCGGAGAAAAAACAAGAGTTTTTATTGGGCATTAATTAAACAGAGAACATTAAACTCATTTCTTTTTAATTTTCTAAAAATTCAAATTTTTTTCAATTTTTATACAAAAATTTTGAGTTTATTTTCTATGAAGAATCAAATGAATATTTCAGAGAAATAGGAAAACAAAACTTTTTTAGCAAAAAATTATTAATAACTTATTGCTTTTGTGCACTTGATGATTATCAAACCAAATAGCCAATTAAATAAAAACAATCGGCTAGTTTCCTCGCTTCGAAAAGTTGAACGGTTTTTTTTTTAAACACTGTTTGAATTTAAAAATTTACACAAAACAAAAAATTGACAAGCAATTCAATAAAACTTGTCATACTCGGATACTACTTTCAAAAATCAACGAAAATTTTCGAAAATGTAAATAGAAATTATAATTTTTTCAAAAAAATTAAAATTAATAAACTTCAGCTTGAACTAGAGAGAAAAAATAAATTACAAAAAAAAAAAAATTAAAATCTATTATTCTTTTTTGTTTGGACTGTTATTTTATTTTTTTCCTCGCTATTTCAAAATTACAAAACAAGCAAAAACAAAACAAAACAAAAAGAACTAAATAAAATAAACTCGACCCTAATAAATTATGATCAAGGATTCCCAGCAGCACAACACCCGAAACAACGGAACAGTTTTTTTTTTGTTTTAAGTGAAAAACAAACTGTAGAAAAAATAGAGACCAGATTATTATTTCTTTGGTGTTTTTTGTTTTAGAAAAAAGAAAAACAAAATATAAGTTTGTTTTTTTTAAATTGAAGCTAGACTAATAGTTTTTTTTTTGGCAAGTTGGTAGTTTGAGTATCCTTTCAGTACTTTTCTTTAAAATTTACAAGTTTCTCTTTCTCTCTCTCATTTATTAATCACTCAAAAGCGATTAATGGAGTTTCCAACATAAACAACCAACAAAGGCACACGCAATATATTGACAGCGCACCATGTTTTTCCATTTTATTGATGGTGCGATTTAACGATGATACTACTGATGAGGATGGTGGTGGTGGTCAATGGTGTTATCAACCAAACACCATAATGTGCTGCCATATTTTTATTTTTATTTTCAGTTATTTGTAAAACAATAACAATAAACCAACTTGATTCGACCTTTTATTCTCGAAGTTCTTCTTTATATAAAAAAAAAAGAAGAAACATTTAATTTATTTTTATAATGACAAAATTTATCAAAAAAAAAAAAAAATAAATGAAAATCTTTGTTTGATTCTTTCTATGAAAAAAATACTTACTTTGTAGAAACATTGTGAAAACGTTTGCTACTTTTTATGTTCTTTTGGCTGGTTTGTTTAGTTTCAAAAAAATAAAAACGTTTAAAAAAAACAACTCTTTAGTTTTTTTTTTGAGTAATTCTGGTAGTTCTAGCAATTAATCTTAAACACCACTGTCAATTAGAAAAAGAAAAATTCTTTGAGAAAAGTTCATACACTATTTTAGAAAAAAAAACTTATCAAATCTAAAAATTATAAAACTTTTGTTTGTTTTTTGTTACTTATTCTGGTTCAAAAAATTTCGAAAACAAGATTGAAAATCTCTTTCTCTCTGACCAACTATCAAACCAAACTAAGAAAAAAACAAGGATGAGAAATGTGGAATGAATGGATTCAGTCAGTTTATTTGATCAATGTATGAAAAAAAAGTACTAGCAAATATCCGAATCATTAATTTTAAGAATATTTATTTTCATTTAAAAAAAAAACAACTAAATACAACAAATGATCAAATCGAATATTAATTTGTTTTTTCTGAGTTTGTTTTTTTTTTAATTTTAAAGAACCAAAACTTCCGAACAGTTTTTGAAAGAAAAATTTGGAGAAAACGTATATTAATGATTCTATGAGAGAGTAAAAAAAACTCAAATAACAAAAAATTTATAACAATTTAAACATTAAACACCAGGGAATAATTTAATAATAAAAGATTATCCTCACTTATTTCAAAGAATAACTCTCCAACAAAAACATTTGTTTTTTAGTCACTAAGAATCCTAGAAAAAAAATTTTTTTTTTTTGAAGCAGTCAAAAAACTTGGCTTGAAATCCAAAAGAATTCAATAGTATAAAAGTATTTCATACTTTGATTTCTAAGTTTATGAAGAAACTAGAAACACAGCTTCTCATTAAAAAAAACACGTTTTTGATATTAAAACTTGGAATTTCTTCACTATGAATATCTCTTGGTGTTTGCATCTTGTTCTTCAGGCTTCATTGTTTAAACGTTGAACCTAATTTAAGATTCTGTAGAAAAAAACTATCCGCTATTCTATTAAAAAAAAAATCAAAATTGATTTTGTGGCTTTTTTTTCTGTTTATTATGTAGTAAACCAGCTAGATTCATTTTTCGTTGCGCTTCAACTTTTTTTTCATTAAGGAAAAAAAACAAAGAACTCTATGAAAAAAAATCTCGATAATCAGCATAATTTTTCTTCTTTTTTTCTTGAATTCAGCGATAAAACAACGATAATAATGGAAGCATTGTGCTATTATTCATGAATGTATGAAACGAATTGTGTTGCCAACAACAAGAAATGAACATCAATTAAGCAAACAGGATTAATCAGGCCATTAACAGCCAAAAAAAAGCAAATAAGCTTTCGCTTTCTCTCAGTGTCTTCAGTGTTTTAGAATAGAATTTTCGTTTGTTTGTTTGTTTCCATTCCACTCTATGTTTATCTCTCTGGTTCTTTGTGTTTTCTCTTTGGTTAGTATTTATTGTTGTTTTTGTTGGGGTGGTGTTGGTTGAATTATTGGTGTTTGTCTAAAAAAACCTGAAAATCGAAAGGTCCTGGACAGAGGAAAATGAATTGTGTTTTTTTTTTTTTTAATGAAAGTCCTTGATCTTTCTCTTGCCAAAAACAAATAGGTGTTTTTTTTAGAGATTCGTAGTGTTGTGAGATTTGAGAGGAAAAAAATATTTGATTATTCATGTAAATTATGAACAGGTGATATTGAACAACAACAACAAAAACATAGCGGAAACAACAAAGAGAACCAAACAACAAGAAAAAAAAGCCAGACAAAATTCTATTAAACAAATATTGATGCTTCAAAACAACATCCCTTTGGATTTCTTTGATCAATAAAAAATCTTGTTGCCACTGTGTTATTTTATGTATTTTTAGATTTTTTTTTTTTGTTAATTTTCTCTAGAAACAGAATAATTGTTAGGCTGCTATTAGTCTGAATATTTAATTTTTTTGCTTGTCTGTTTCTTTCTGTTGTTGTTAATATGCACCAAGGTAAAGCAAAAAAAATGAAATTTCAAAACAAACCAGCGGCATAGAATTTAGAAAACATTGAGAAAAAAATTGAAAAACAAAACAAATAATCAAGATAATTAAATTAATACTTAAATTAATAATTTAATACTGAAAAAAACACAAGAATAAATATTCTAAATAGCTTGAAAAAATTCAAAATTTTTAAAAGAGTTTTTTTAATTAAAGAATACAAATCAGAATGTTTTTATTATTTTCAACTAAACCTTTTATAATCTTAAATAATTGATACCTGAACAAGTTTTAAAACAAGCTATTTTATTTCAATTACATTTAAATTCAAATAAATTATCAGAAACTGCATTCGGGTTTTTTCGGTTTTATAAGGAAAAAATTTCATCATCATCAATATCAAAATTTTTCAGATTAAAACGAAATATTTAATTCTTAAACAAGCTTCTTCAACGAGGTGGTCTTTTTTTCAAATTTTTTTCAATTTTAAAAGCGAAAAATTTTTTATAAAGCTGATAGTCGTTGTGCTTTTTTTACTGAATCTTGCCTAAAACAATTGAGCGCTTTTGAAAAAAAAATTAAAGCCAGTCTTATTGAAACAAGTTGAATTTTTTAAAGTGAAACCTGGTAGCTTCTTCAAGCCTCATGGCTTAAAGCTTAATAAGCATGAATCTGAATCAGATCTTGTCGAGTTTGAATTAAAAGTGATAACATTACTGGTAGTGTAGGTTTCTTAAATCATCAATTTTGTGTTTAACATTAAGAAAGAAAAAGTTTAATTGAAAAACTTTATCAAAAGTATGAATGATAAGACAGGTGTGGTCAATCTGTTGATTTAATTCTGATTGAGCAAAACGATGACGTTTTTGATGCTTTCGAAAAAATCTAAAAATTTGACGAAAAATGATGCTAAAAAAAACCATTTCATTCAGCTAAGACATTTTGAAGAATTTTTCGATTTCATTATGAAAGCATTTCCATTCGGCAATAATAACTTTAATAGAATTTTCATACATTCTTTGGTTGAAAGCCATTATTACAATCACTTTGTATCAATATTATATGAGATTCAATGTAACATTGATAAAAGATGCAAAACAAAAAACAATAGTCTTGTTTAATGAGATGATGATAGTCAAACTATAAGCAAAATATTTCTTGATAGAAAGTTTCATTCGTAGCAACAATGGATAAATGTGATATTAACGAATAATGACGGCATCTGTTAGCCATATCAAGTGTTTTAAAAAAAATGAAACGATCAAACTTTTAAAAAATTGTGAAGAAAAAAAATTCAGATTATTTTCGCTAAGATTCGATTTGATTTCGAACAAATTAAATAGAAATATTACAATGCTGATGAGAAATAAAGGTCAGTGTCGAAGAAAAATCAATAAAATAATTTTTTTTTTAAGTTGACCGTATTTTTTTCTCGTTTAGTAAGTTTATACGATTCGGTATTTTCATTCGGCACAAATTCAAAGCTTAATGTGAATTCGATTCTAACCTTTTGTACTTTGATTCGGAATTGTTCGTAGAAGAAAAAATTCTTCAATTAGAAATTTGATCAGAGATTTTTAAGATCAATTCAAGAGGCTCACAATTTTGAACAAAAATCTTTCTGATCTTTTCAAGCACCAATTGTGCAGCGTTGTTGTTTCGCTACACAAGCCGCCACTGCTTAGAAACATGGCAATTTCAAGAATTTTTTTTTTTTATGATGCCGCTCATTCGTATCAAGCTTTTTTATGCTTTGTGTGTCGTAATCAATAATAATTTTTTTCAAAGAAAAAGCAATGTAAAGTATTTTTTTTTCAGAAAAAACTTCTAATTAGGTATTTTTGTGTTTACATATTGATAATCTTGATGATCAAATTTTCCGAATAGTTCAGACTCGTCAAATCGAATTGTTCGATCATAAACTATATTGAAATGATGATAATTTGTAACGAAAAATTATTTCTAAGCTTTTTTTTCTTCGTATCTATTGTTTTCAAACAACAAAACAATAATTGAATTATTTAAAAAATTTTGGGAGTAATTAACCTTTAACTATTTATTATTTATTTGTCAAAAGTATTTTGTGAGAAACCGATCATCCGTTTCATGATATGAAATTCACGAATCAATAGCAATGATGACAATTTTTTTCCTTTTGTCTATTTAATCATAAATGAAAATTATAAATTTTGTCATCAATTCTTAATGAAACAGTAACAAGAGTTTTGCTGTTGTTGTTTTGTATTCTTTACTTCTTCTTTGTTGCTTGAAAGCGAAATAATAATAAAGCTATTTAATGATTATTGGCAATGATTACGATGATAACTCAAAAAAATGCTATAATGTGATGGTGATTGAATAATTACTATCATTACCATTCTCATTCTCATCATCGGCATCATTTGAAATTTCTTTGAAAATTTTTGGTATTTCAAATTACATGGCCGCAAGGCGCTGATGATCAATCTAATAGAAAGGCGTAATGTAACACAACCCTTGGGGAAAACAAATTTTCACATGTGCATGAATAATTTTCTCCATTGAAGATTCAACGAACCTATTTGAAAAATCTTTTCAAAAATTTTTTTAAAGAGAAGAAAAAAAATGCATTTTCAGGTTCTGTAGCTCTTTTTTCTCTCTCTCTCAAAACTTTAATTGTTTAAAATTTTCATGAATTTAGTTTTAATTTAGTTTTCTCACATAAAATCTCAAGCAACATGAAACATTGAAATTTGAAAGTTTTTAAAAAAAAACTATTTGTGATACATTGTACACAGTTCACTGTTTGTTGTTGTTTTTTTTGCCTACCAGGAAACCTGAATCTTCAGGAAAAAAATTCTATTCTAGGTTTTTCTTCTTTTTCTCTGTACAATTAATTGAGTTTCAGAGCACTAAAATTACATTACATTACGTAGACGAAATGAGGAAAGAACAACATAACTAAAACCTTTTCTAAAGAAAGAAATGAAATATTTAACACTTTTATTATAATTGTTTTTCTAATAATAATTCTCGAATGAAAGAAAAACTAAACTAAAAAATTAGTTTAATTTCATCTGATTAAAACATTAAATTATTCAAAAGGATTTATCATTTCACAAGAAAAAAAAACAAAATGATATTAAAAAATTAACGGTAAACTGGGTTGATCTGATAAACGAATGGAAAAAAAATAAAATAATACCAACAGCCAAAACAATAAAAGAAAAACTAATTTACTAAAGTTGACAACAAAGAAACGAAGAAAAAAACAAGTTACCCAACGAATTGAAATAACGAATAAAATTCCTATCAAAAAGAACAATTATAATCTTGATAAAAGATAACAGGAGAAGAAAAAGATGATGATGATGATGACAAGCTAAGTTTTTTAAGCTTTCTTTCAAGTAGAGATTAACAACGGAAGAGTAGGAAAAAATTAAGATCAACCCTGTAAATTTATGCGTCACTTCATCATCACACTGTTCAGTTTTTTTTTTGGTAACTTTTCAATTGGCTGAGAGATATATTACTGTTATTATCATTATGAAATGATTAAAATGAAGATCATTTTTTTGTTTGTTTGTTTGGAGAGCGCGTTAACACAAACAATGTGTAATGTGAGATATTCAACGATTTTTAAAAATATTTCTCCAAATGACACGGTGAAATGAATTTGAAACTGTTTTAGATTTTTTTTTTTAAAGAAAATGAATCCTGAGCTTAAATCATAAAGAAAAAAAGTAAATAAACTTGATTTATAAATATCTAAATATATGTAGTTATATACATAAAAGAATGGTGAATATAGATTTATACTGTTTTTTTTTCTATAATAATGATGATAATAATTAATTATTCATGGCATGTATCGTTAGTGTCTGCCTGTGTGTGTGTGTGTGTGCTTAGGCTTATCATTGATTAAACACAAGAAATCAAGTTTAAAGATTGTTAAAAAAGAATCAAAATAAAAAGGAAAGGAAGAGAAGAAGCTAAATTGAGTGTTTCTTTAGATGAAGATTCGAGTTTTCCTGCTCTTATTCTTTTCGAGAAAAAAAAACTTTTCCAAAGAGATTTTGATTTTATTCTTTTGGAAATTTATTTAAAGCATATACTATAGGCACCATCATCATTATCTTCACATCATCTTCTTCAGGAAAAAAAAAATTCTACAAACTGTTAAGTTTGTTTTCTTCTTCTTCTTCTTCGTTTGGCTTCTGTAAACTATAGTAGTTTGCTAATTTTCAGCTAATAGATTTCAATAGAAATTAAATAAATAAAATTAAAATCAAGCAAGTTTGTTTTTACTAAAAAAAAAAAAGGAATATTTCCGTTTAGATAGTTGAAAATGTTTTTGATTTTTAAAGTGTGACATCATTTTTTTGATCAAACAAATTTCTTCGATAATAAAAAAAATGTCTTTTTATTTTTTTATTTACTTTTCTTAAAATGATGTAGTTTAATTTAGTTTTTAGCTTTGAAAGAAAAGAAAAAAATCGTTGTCAAGTTTTACTAACGAGGCTTCCTTGTTTTTTCCTTGGTTGTAGTTATCGAGCGAAAACACTACATAATTACTCTTTTAAAGAAGACTTCCACACCATCGTCATCGTCTTCCTTCATTTTCTATTGAGAAAAAAAAAAGTTTTTGCTCGTTTTTAGATCAGATAAAACTTGTTGAAAACACATTTTTTTTTTAAGTGGAATAAACAAGAAGAAGAGAAAATTCTCGCACAAAGTTTTTTTTTTTTGGCTGAAAAAAGCAACAAAATTACTTAAAGCCTTTCTTTTATTTTCTTCGAAAATTGTAGATGAAAAATCCAAGAGCATCTAGGATTCATCCATTCTGGGTTGTGCTGCTTTCAAGCTGGAAATTTATTGTTCATTGAGAAAGAATAGCACACGAATAATTATAACACAGAATCGAGAGACAACAACGAAGACGATGACTTGATAAAGTTACAATGTTTGTTTATTTTTTCAGGAATATTTATTTTTGATTCTTTCTCTCTCTTCTTGAAATAATAAATACTAAACACGAACAAGAAACCAACCAAGATTAAAAGTAGAATAGGTTTTCAGGGTTCTCAGTTTTTTTTTTGCTTTGTTTTCTTTCATTATCGCCATTATTCTTTTGGAAACAAGAAGAAGCAGAAGAAAAAACAAAAACTAATCTAAAAAAAAACTTTTTTTTTTCATAGAAAATCTTTTCGAAAGAATTTTCTTTTTTTGGTTGTTTGCTTTGCATTTGGTGTTTGAAGCAAAACAACAAACTTTTTACTATGAGTTAGTGTGTGTGTGTGTGTGTGACTTTTAATGAACTCATTAATTAACAGTTGAATAATTCATGTATTTTTTTTTCTCTTCTAGTATTTCATTTTACAAGTTTAGGATTGTTTTCCTATCAAGTTTTCTATATCTCATACAATAATAATACAATCAAAGAAGGTATATTCTGCTTTCTGGCCGGGTATTATCATTCTATTATTATACAATACATTGGTTTATACTTTTTTTCCTCATAGACACAGACAAACAAACACAAGTATTCTTCTCTGGTTCTAGTAAAGTTTGTACCAAAAAAAAAATTTACCTTGAAAATATAAAATCACCGTTGTCGTCATAGAGTTTTCAAACAGAGGCCGAAAAAAAAACTTTGACCACAAAGTTTTTCGAAAAAAGAACTAGAATCATTTTTTTGAAAAAAAAGATGAAACTTGGAAAACCAGGTAAGCAGAAAAATTTAACAAAATAAAATCCAAGTTGACTTTTTTCTTTGTTTTCGGTTTCTTGGAATTTTTAAAACTTTGCTTGAAATTTAGTAAGGTTAAAATCTAACCAATATGCTAATAACGGTAGCTTTTGAGAAAATATTTTACTTGTTTGTTTAAAACTACATTCAGCTTATTTTTCAATTTGAAGTAAAACCAAATATTCATTTCAACAACAGTTGGATTTTTGTTTGTTTTTTTTTGTTTTGGTTTTTGGCATACAAACAAAACATTACTAAAATTAAAAGAAACTTTTTTTTTTAAATCAAAAATATAGCACTTCAAAGTATAAACAGCTTAGTAATTAAAAACACCTTTTCTATTATTGAATTTATGCTTGGTTTCTAAGCTAGTTTTCTGTTAAATTACTTGCTTGATTTTTTGGTTGAATATTGCAAATAAACTAATGTTTGTGTGTGTTGTGAGTGTGCGACCATCATCACACGACCACGACACACGAAACGGCCATCATATTGAGAATGAATAAACCATCATGATAATAATAATCATCATCATTATAATAATAAAAATAAATAAATAAATAACACATCACGGGAGGTCTATTCACGGTGATGAACCTCTTCTGAGGAATCTCTCTGGTGCCAGAAACATGTGTAAAATGTTTTTTTATTTATTTTAGTTTTTCTTCTTCTTCTTCTTCTTCTCCACAAACAACAACCTGTGTTCTGATTGAACAAATGTTTAGTTTGTTTCATTATCAACTTATTTTTATTATTATTTAAAGGGAGTCTCTCTCTCTCTCTATCTCATGCCAATTTGACCAATTTGATTGAATGACTGACCATGTTATTAAAAATAAAAAGTTCTGTTGTTTTTTTTTTTTCGAAAATAATAAATTACCAAAAGAAAAAAAAACCAACAACACGGCAACAGAATTCGATATTTTGTATTGTAATGGAGCTATCATTATATGAATGGTCAGGGTAAGGTTGCGTGGAGAACAAGAAAAAAAATGAACAGCAACAAACCAGACAAGCTACACGTTTACCAATTGAAATCGAATAATGGATCGAGATGTATGTTATCTCAGTCTCTTGTTGACTTTGCTTGTCTTCGGTTTGTAGGCTTGGGCCACGTCAAAAAAAAAAAAAAAAAGTTCGACAATTAAATTGTCGTCTACGTGCTGGTTGTGTGAGGTCGAATCTGTCAAAGTCTTTGTTTTTTTTTTCGGCTGTTTGTCTGTGTGTTAAACTTTATAATAAAATATATTGTTCAATAAAATAAATGGCTTCACTACCGAAATCTAGGTCTTCTCGGATATCAACCCAATTTTTTTCTCTTGATAACGATATAGAATAGGTTTTTTTCATGCTTAATTAAAGCATCTGATTGACTTGATGAGAATGGCTGAAAGAAACTAAGTGAAATTAAGTTATTTATGTCAAATTTTAAATCGATTGAACCCAATTATATTGACAATTTTCCTAATAAATAATTTTTTTGCTACAATCTCGTTATATTTTAAAATTATTTCGATTGAAAAATTTATCGAATTTTAGTTTTATAATTATAATTCGATTTCATTCATAAATTATAATTCCATTATTTTTTTTATTATGTACACCTAAACAAATTCAAAAAAAATTATTCAATGCTTTAGAAAAATTATATTTTGAATTTAAATTTTGAAAAAACTGTTTAAACTTTTTTCAAATATTTGATTTCATTTTAAACATTTCTCATTGTTGTTGCTTTGCGTGCCAATGAATCGTGACTTTGGTTTCTTATTTGAAAAAAATTCTAAAAAGAACTGAACTGTTTCTGCCCAATATTAAAACTATCAAATCAATTAGTTTTTTTTTTGGCAGACATGAAACTTTTAATTTGTTCAATTGTTCTGGTTTCATCATAATGATAGAAAATATGAACCATTTAAACATCAATGATCATCTTGAAGGAAAAAATTCCAAATAATGAATGTACATCATGAACATTCGAAGAATTTGCTGCAATAATTTTTTTTTTTTTTTTTGATTTTTCACTGATTGTTATTATTATTTATGCTGCTTTGTTATAATTGTTTCATGTAAAATTCATGTCAAAGGTTATTTGAGAGATAGAGAGAGAGAAAAATCTCAGCACGAAACTGTTTGACTGTTATTTTTTATTTTTTTAAAAAATTCACTAGATATTGCAGGTAACGAAAGTAAAAACTAAAAAAATTCAAGGCCAAAGAAAACCATTCAGGGAGAAAGGAAGGCCAAGATATTTGATTCGCGAGAGTGAATTCATCGACTATAGGCATGATATCGGTCTTTTCTCGTTGTTTTGTTTAGCTGTTTCGTTATCAAGCTTAATAAATCAAATTACACATTGGCATTACGAAGAACTTCTTCTGGAAGAAAAAAAAACGAAGTCAATTTCTGCTGGTGAGACTCTTTTAGCCAATCAAAACTATTGAAGCGTGAGCCAGTGTGTGTGATTTTTTTTTATTATTTATAATTTTATCTTAATGAAAAAAAAAACTGAAAAATTTTGCATATTTGATTTGTTAGTGTGAATGTTTGGCAAACTCATCTACACCCGATGATTTTTGATGTGGTAAGACAATCACCCAAAGTGAAACGAAAACTTAAATATTGCGTTCAATGATAATAATAGAAAAACGATTGTTTCTCCAATCAAGTTTTCCTCTCTTCGATAATTTGCCATTAGTGTACACCAATTCGAATTTTGATTTGTTTCAGGTTTAGGCAGCTGGCAAAGAAATTTTTTGTTTGTTTGTTTGGTAATTTGAATTATTTTTTTGCTTTCTATGTGCGATGTGATTGCCACCGTTCTGTTAGGTTCAATCAAGTTGAATTTGATTTTGGAATTTTTTCTTTCTTATCCAGGAGAAATAGGAAAACTTTGATGAAACATCTTTGCTGTTGGTGTGTGTGTGTGTGTGTGGTTATTGAAAATAAAAATTTGGTGATTAATGAACATTTCATCCATTCATGCATGTTGATCATGCAGTGATTAAGGTGAAAGCAACAGCATAAAACAATCAAACTATTTCTAATAAAAAGTCACCTTATTCAGGTAACTGATTGAAATGGTTGTTGTTTTCTCATGATTTCTTCCATCATCATCATCATCATCGACCATGGCAATGTCTCGTGAAATGAAAGTTTCTATTAAATTCTGACTCGTCTAGTTTTTGTATGAATCATCATCTTTCAAAAAAATTTTGACATCCTCAGTCAAACAAGTAGAAAATATTCTAAAAATTTCTAGTGAAATTTTTCTTTGAAGCAATTTTAATCAATTTTAAAATCAAGGTAAACTCAAACAAGTAAATTTAAAAAGTTCACGCTGTTTTTTTTTTTAAATAAAAAATTGATCAACTCTTTGAACGAGTTTGATTTGTTATTTATCGTTTTTTTTTCAAAAATAAAATTTTTCAGAAACCAAAAAAAGAAGCGACAAAACTTTTGCTCAAACAATTGATGAAATTTTTTTTTTCATAAAAGAATCAAACTCTGAAAAATTCTGACTAAAGACAAATCATGGAAAGAAAATAGTAAATAGGGAACAAAAACAATAATAATAATAATAATGATAATGATGATACCACCAAGGAAGAATTATGAGTGAAACTGTTTGAGAAAACTACAGGTAGGTAACCTAATGCTATTTCCCTTCAAACTTTTCTTTTTCCAACATTATAAGAATCATAATAATAATTATGAGAAAAAAAAGAGAGCACATACACACACGCAAATACCCCAACAGCAGTGGTCAATTAACAACAGAGCTGTGTTATCTTCAATATTAATATGTTTGCCATGCCAAAGTTTGGCACCGAAGAGACCCATTACCTTTATTATGATTACTTTGAGCCAATTTTCAGGTTTGCCATCCAAGCAAATGCAATCACCACCTTTTTTTCGAAGAAAATTTCACCTCATCTTCTTTGGTAATTATTCTGTTTTGTTTTTTTAAATAACTCAAACTAATTTTTTTTTTCAGGACAAAACAGAACAAGCAGAGAAAAAAAAATGACTAAGATGAAAAAAACATAAACAATAAAATATCTTTAACCCTCTGAAGAAAAAATAAATTGCTTCTCTGTTTTTATCTTTATGGAGACACGTGTAAAGCACGTTGATAAAGCAATGCTTCGAAAAGTTTACAAAAAAATCGAAAGAATTTTTGAAAAGATACAATCAAAGATCTGAAAGAATTTAACGAGAAAAAATTTATTAATAAAAGCTTTAGAATGCATCTTTCCTTCATACCAAAGTTATCGGTTGGTTCTTTGAATTTAAATAACCATAAAATAATCATTTTTATTATCGACCAGCAGTTAACGTTCATTCTTACGATTCAAAATTTTCATTTCCTTATTATTATTTTTTAATAGAAATTATACTTGAAAAACTTTAAAAAAAAGAAAAATACTGAGAGATCGTTAACAAATATTTATCGTTTTTGTTGGTCATTTGTATCTCGTGAAAATTTTATCATGTTGATTGAATTTTTTTTTCACAAAGTAATTCGTTTCAATAAAACTTTATTTACAAGCATTTATATTTTTAATTTTTTTTCAATTCAAAATCATCAGATTATTTTCATTGAAACAACAAGCATAAATTCCGTCATTCTTTTTCACTTGAAATTTGATGAAATTTTTGCGTGTGTGTTTGATAAATTGTTATTATTCGATTATGCGATTATTCGTTTCTTTATTGAAATGTAAAATCTCTCACTTGAGTTCGAATTGGAGGTTGTTTTTCTTTTCAATTGTCGACTGTGGTGAAGATTCAATTTACCAGTAATCTTTCTACCAAGTTAAAACTTTGTAGCATATTAAAATTTGATGTAGGCGTGAAAAGTTTGAAGAGCCTTTGTCAACTATACCACGCGACTGGATAGAATTACAATCGGAACTAAAACTCTAAAACTAAAATTCTCTTAAAACACAACATTGAATTTCGATGAGCTTCGAGAGAAAAGACAAGAAACTCGTTTTTATCTGAATTTAAATTTTAGATTAGCTAATTTTGATATCGGAAAAATTGACCTATTCATCAATTACTTGAATTTTAAGAATTTAAAAAAATTTCTTTTAATCTAAATGAAATAACAGGACTGCTTTCATTTGAAAAAAATATTTTTTTTGTGTGGTCGTCACAAAATTGATTTCTCTTGCTAACTTGTCAATTCATGCAGCTGAAAAAAATTTACACGAAAAAAACCCTGAACCATTTGACCTAAAATTTGATCAAAAACAATATCTTCATACATCTATATTTCGAAGATGGAAGGGAATTTGAAATCTTCAAATGAAATGTAGTCTTAATAATTCCTGGTATGGTTTTTCACTTATTGAATAACTGAGTGAAAGAAAATTAAAATCCAGAACGACAGAATACTGAAAACCATTTCGTCATTAATAGAAAAAAGATTAGAAAACTCATCTTCAAGTTAAGCTAAATACACAAATAGATTTGGAAATATTGAGAAACTTGTTCTAGCGGAAAGTTAATTTCCAAATTTGAAAGTTTCCCGTGGGTTTAAAATCAGGAATTTCATTTTCTGATGCAATAAAAATATTTAATGATTTTCGAGATAATGAAACATAATTTTAATGGATTAATTAAACATAAATTCTTCAATTTCACCGATAAATACACATTTTCAAGTTTTTTTTAAGCTTGAATTCTGAATTTATAAATTTTGAAAAGTTGCATTTTCTTTAGTTATAAGAGCTTGTACAGCGAGACCGACATCCTAGAAGAAAAATGATAAAATCAGTTTTTTACAAGAATTTTCAAACCTCGCTTTGCAATTGACACATATTCACTATTTGCATATATTCAAGACCCTCTTGTTCAGTATGATCACGAGAATAATTCAAAGCTTGTTTTGTTCCTTGAACAGCAACAGGCGATTTCGAAGAAATCAATTTGGCCAAATCTAAAGCTTCCTGTAAACAAGTGTCAAAGCTATCAAACACATTCCCGACTAGTCCAATCTAAAAAAAAATATGAAAAAGTTGATAAAATAAAATTTTAATTACTTCTTTGGCTTCGTCGGGAAATAAATCTCGGCCTGTGAATGCCAATTCACGAACAATGCTATCATTGCCTACAATTTTTGGAAGCCGTTGCAATGTTCCAAGATCAGCAATTATTCCGAGAACAACTTCACGTACAGAGAAATACGCATCTTTAGATGCATATCGAATATCTGTGGCTGTGATTAAATCTAATCCAGCTCCAATACACCCGGAATGTATGGCAGAAATAACTGGTTTAGGGCATTTGACGATGCTGCTGAATGAATTTTGCATCATAATTGTAACATCTCTCAAAAACTTTGCTTTCGCAGCAATATCATTTCTTTCATTTTCATTTCCTGATATAAGTCCACCCATCATGTCCGCCGTATCCATGTAATCAAGACCGGAACAAAACATCTTTCCTTCCCCAGAAATGACCACAGCTCTGCATTGTTTATCACTAGAAATTTCATTGAAACAAGATGATATTTCTCGAAACATCTCTCGGTGGATAGAATTTCTTTTTTCTGGCCTACTAAGCTGAACATGCAAAACATGATCACATGGTGCGCTTACTTTAACATGATCATAATCCGCATATCTAGTGGTGTAAGCAGTTGCTGAATAATGGCGAGCAAAAGATCTATCTAACAACTTAGCAGAAACTTTTCGACTATTTACTAAAGATGATAAACGACCTAGAAGAAAATTTAAAAATTACAAAATTAAGATTTTCATATCAAGAATCCAGAACCAGAGAACTGAAGAAATTTTGCCAAATTTGTTGTAGCCATGACTGAAGAAAAAAACGAACAAACCAAAATTGTAATTGAAAAAAAAATCTGAGAAATTAAGTTCCAATTTAATTCTATTATTAATAATAGTAAACCAATTCGAAAACATTTGTACCTAAAAAAAAAAATTTGTTTTCATTAGAAAAACCCATTTTTTTACGACAGACGGCGCAAAATGCTCGACATAATTTGAATGGAAATCTGAAAAATAAATTGATTTAATTGTAGAAAAAATTTATTAACACCATTATCAAACACAAAAAAAAAAATTGAAATCTAAATTTGTACTTTGAAGAATTTTAAAAAAAGCGGTTATATAATTTTTATTGTAAATAGATTGAATTCGTTGTTGTTTTTTTTTGAGATCAAAATATATAAATGAATTTTCAAAATAGCTAAATTGTTTGTTTCAACGAATAAAATCATGAAAAGTCTGGAAAAATTTCGGAGATGTCGATATCGAAATCATCGATTGAAATCGATGAATTGGTCAGAACTTTATTTTCGTTTTCTTGATTTTGTTGAGACTCTTGTGAATTCTCCGTCGAAATGATAGAATGTTGAGAAGAACAAGAGCTAAGATGATCATCAAAATCGAGTTTTCTGTTGACTGTTTTTGTTGATGATTCACGATTCTCCTTCATTTCTGGTGGATCGAATTCATGCAAACGGAGACGCCACAATTTTATTTGCTGATCCCATGATCGGCGACTGTATTTGATGAATTTATCCGGGGTTTGAATATCGCTACGAGAACGTAGATTTTTTGGTAATTTTTTAAGATAATTCTCATAGCCAAGAGTATTTTTCCCGTAATCAATTTGCTTTTGGCGTCGTTTGATGACCAAAGTATCAGTTTCATATTCACGATCACGGTTGCTGAAACGAGCAGTTTTTCTAGGGAGTTCTAGAGAACAGACCGAGCTTGCTGGGCTGTGAGCTCGACGATTATTCAAAATGTTTTGCTTATCTCGAAACAAACGTTGTGGCGTCTTGTTTCTGCTTGATGAAGCTTGTTCATTCAAATATTCCATTGTTGATTTATCTTTCAAATTCGATATTTTGTTTTGTTGTTCATTACGAGATAATGGAAGTGGATCTAGACGACTAGATGAATGCATATCTAAACCTGATGAAATACCCAAACCAGAGTCAATATCGTTACAAATTTCTTCAGTATTGAAAAACGATAATTCACTAGAACCAATTTCTTGATTTTCCAACAATTGAGGCGAGTTGAAACAAAATTCCACCGGTTCTGGAAGAAAATTTGATTTTGGCAATTGTTTTTGATTAAAAAAATTTTTTTTCTGAGAAGAATCATTATTCGGATTATTTTCAGAACAACGAAGCGACGAACTAAAATCATTGATCAAATCAGTTTGTTCAAAATCTTCTTCATCACTTTCCATCATCTTAACCCAATCAACTTCATACTTTTCACTGGCTTTTGTCCATAATGTTGACATTTTTTTGTTTTTTTTTGCAATGAAATAATTTTTAAAAAATATTTTATATTGAACGTTGAAACAACAAACAACGTGTTCCAATCAAAGTTGATGAATTGAAGATTTCTTTTGAAATTTTTTTTTTCTTAGAGACCATACAGCTAAGTTGAAAAAAAATAATCAAAAAAGAATCGAAATAATTAGGCTTGCCAAGTTGAACAGAAATTTCGAAAAAATGATTATTGTGGACAAACAAAAAGAAATACAATACAAGCCAATGGATTTGGCGGGAAGAGAGAAAAATGTTTGCCTTTCACTGTATTACAGAACAAGAACAGAACGCGCCAACAAAAACAATTGCTACGCGCGCGCGCGCGAAACACTACTGTACAACACTTGGCATTTTTTCCCGTGTTCTATCGTCTATTTCGCCATTAATTTTTTTTTGTCAATCTGTTAAAATAGAAGAAATGTAAATTGATAATTTTTTTTTCAATTAAAAAAAGCAATTTTTAATTATAAGAAATAAAAGCAGATTGAAATTTCATTTAAAATAATATTTTTAAAAAATATATTCTAGCCAATAAATTTATTTAGTTGATTATCACACACTTCTGAACCGTATTGGTATTCGGTGCATTGTTCCAGTGAACTGAGATTCGATGATTCTTTGAAAAAACGAAAATCTGAAGCACCACATCTTAATAGAACATAGACTGTCATGCAGTTTTTTAATTCGGATTTGAAACTTAAATGAATTGAACAACAAGAAGCTGTAAATTTTTCAAATTAATGAATTCAAATTTAAATACCAGCAAATGGCTTCAGTCTCTTCGGAAGCAGATAGTATTTTGCCATTGATGCCTTCATTTGTCCATAGTTGGCGTAAACGCTGTTGAAATCTTTCAAAGCAGACTAGATGCATCCCGTTTAAACGCTCGAAACATCGACTTGGTTCCAAAAGAGCTGAAACTATAAGCAAAATGCATTTTGGTTTTTATCGAGCAAACTAACATTCGTAACTCGTTTGGATAGCATCAGAAAACTGTTTGACTCGGTCATGTTGGTCTCTGTATTCTAGTCTTTCAAAAATATTTGACTTACGAGTCCATTTTTGTTGTAAATCCAAACAAAACATACTGTTGCTGGTTAGTTCCCATTTGATTGAGCTAAGTATTGTCTGCAAAGAAGCTTCTTTTTCATCTAAAGTACAATTATTAATTGTTTCGTACAGTGTTTTCTTTAAGCATCGTTCGAAGGCATAAAATTGTTGACAGTGTAGTTCAGTTTGAATTGAATCTCTTGCCCAATCAAAATGCTTCATGCTTTTTGACCAACATTCTTCAATATCTTTCCATGGTGGGCAAGAACTTTTTGAATGACTATCAAAATGATTGTTTTCTTTTACAATAAACCATTGATCATCATTTTCTGTTGGAAAAAATATTCAATTAGTAAATAGGGGATACACGTTCTATAAAACTCACTTTGATATAAGGCATTAGGTTCGATCCATTCATGCTCTTTTTGCCGACAAGAAGTGATTGTATCATTATTTTGAGTTAAAATATACTTTAATATGCTTAAAGTTGACCAGCTCATTTTTTTCTCGCATTTTTCAGCATAATTCAACAGACAAGTCAATTCAGTGTCCATCGATCGACATAAAATTAAAACATCAAATTGTGATGAAACTTCATCCTCTTCTAATCGGTTGATGGTAAATACATCATGCCTGCCTTCCATTCTTTCAATTTTTTCTAATAAAGTTGACTCACAATTCGCCAACCAATTCCAATCACAATCGAATTCTTCTTCAAATTGAACACCAGAAGTAAAGTTAAATTTTCGAAAATCTATATCACTTTTGTGAAGCATCGGTGATGTCGTTTGATACAGATATTTGTTGAGCCAAAGCATGTTTTCTCTTCGAGCATCACGCATCGAATAGAGAATTTCAAGAAACTCTTCATAACGTTCTTTACTGATTTTTGTTTCATGATTATTTTTAATAGCCACCAACATTGAAGATGATTTACGAATCGGACTACTATGATTTGTAGCCGAAATGATGTGAGCCACTGTGAACACAATCAATACAACCAAAAATCTCAAGCAGTGTGTTTCCATTGTTTTTGAAAAAAAAAAAATTTAAAAATTTGAATAAAAAACAAGCTGGCTTCAGCTTTTCAAATAAAAAAAGTTTATATAACTTTAAAATAATTTCAATATTCAAATTCAACATAAATCAAAATAAACTTGAGAATTTGCTTTGTGATAAAAAACTTGACGCATTTGTGATATTCCAAAATGAGATTAAAAATTTATCATGGTTCAAAAAAAACTTAGAATCGTAGGTCTCGGAATTCTGTTTGAAATCAATAATTCTTTAGAATTCAAGTTTTCTCTCAATTCAAAACTTTTCAAATGAAAACTTTATTACAAAAATTGAATTGAAACAGTAAATTAAACAATTTGGATTTTTAATTACAATTGAAATGTAGTGTTTAGTCATCATCATCATCAGATTCCAATATAACTTTTCTGAATCGTTTAGGCTGAGGCATTAATGAGAGATCATCATCAGAGTCTTCATTTGAACTCTGTTTTGCAACATCATTTTCTTCCATTGATTTTTTTGATTCAAATTGCTCTATTGGAGAAGGGGAAGCAACTTCATCAATATTTTCAACAGGTTCATCTTCTTCAGAATCGGAATCAATATCCGAAACTGAAATAATTTTTTCCGACGCTTCCCCTTCTTTATCTTCGTCAGAAGTAGAATTTTTAGAAATATTCTTTTTTGACTTGCGCTTTTCAAGAAGATTCTATAGAACAAAGATTAGTTGATTAATGAAAAAAATTATAAAAAACTTAATCACTAACCATTTTTCTAAGCTGTTTAGTGATTTGTCTTCGAGTTTTGTCACGGTCTATCAAATTTTCTCGAATCAAATCAACAACATCTTTTTCTTTAGTCGCTTTATCCTTAAAATCATTAAACAAAACCTCAAGCTCGAGAATTTGTTCTTCACTCCAAACAAGACCTTTTTGTAAACGAACTTTTTGTTGGACAACTTCTTCTTCGAATCCATATTCCATTGCATAAGCATCGCGACTGTTGGCAACAAAGCAAATTTCTGAAGCAATTTTAGGATGTTTCTTCAAAAGTTTGAAAAAAGATCGTACACAGAAAAAAGCGAACCGATAAAGATCTGTCATTGCAATGAAATTTGAACCTGAAGGATCAAAATCTTCTCTCTTCACCATTTTTTCATAATCTTCCATAATTTTTTCAAATAACAAAAAGTATCCAAGATTATAAAACATTGGAACCATTTTGAGTGTCATCGCAATTCGATGTAACATTTTTATCAAAGCATGATTAGTACTAGCAGAATTTGTACCATAATGACGAAGCAACAATTTATAAGAACGAACAACAGCAGGATGAGCGTAACGTTTGATGGTTTCTTCAATGGAGAATTTTTTCTCTTGAATTAAATTTTGATTATGTTCATCATTGTCATTATTCTCATCTTCACTATCATCATTAAAAACTTGCAAATCATCCAAATTCTTCTCATTTTCTGAAACTTTTTTTGTTTTTTTAATATTGAGAACTTGAGCCATCAGAATTTCTTTTAAAGACACGCATTCTTCTTCTACTGTGATATCAATATCACCAAAAGCATTGATTTCATCTTCGGCTTCTAAGCCATACATGGCGATACGCGCTTCTCGGAATAGAGCTACCGCTTTTTTTGGTTCTCTAGACTTGAGAAATTTCTTTATTTCAATCATAATCTCAAATTTTTGATCATCTAAAGATCGATCTGCTAGTGGATCGAATAAACGTTTCATCAATTCAGGATTGAGTATTGAATCGACATTATTTCCTGTGTCACTATCGTTGAGACATTCTAAAACTTCTGTTTCAATTTCTTCCCAAAAAGAATTTAAATCTAATGGTTCGGTTGTTTCTGGACTTTCAATTGGTGCATCTGGATCAACTTTTTCTATTTCAGTAGTGAGAGTTTTTTTTGAACGAGTTTTTCTTTTACGTTTTTTAACTTTGATCTTGAAATCTAAACTTATTTTACTGTGATACTCAAGCATTTTCAAAAATACATGATTTGTTTCGATCAAATCTCGAAGATAAGCTTTCGACATCCGTTCTTCGTTGTAACCTTGTAACAAACGAAGCAACATTTCTCGATACTCAGGTTCTGTGAAAATACCTGATTTTATAAGAAAACACGTTTTCGATGCCTCTGGAAGATTCAAGTTTTCGATATGCAACAAAGTGTATAAAAGTTCTCTATAAGCTCGTAAAACTTGATGTAAACGTTTAGACCAGTCAACAAGTTCATTTTTGAGTTCTTTTTTGAAATTTAGATGATCAAGATAATCATCAACCAAAGTTTGAAAATAATGAAAAGTTGATATTGATAGTGTTTCATCAACTTGATGAAAACGATCCTCTCTAGAAGCTTTAGAGCGGGAACGAGAAAACTCTAGAAAAAACTGTATGGCCCACAGATAGTAAGTTTCATCATGATCTTGAGCTGAGCCTCGAGCCAAATTTGAACGAATATCTGTGATGAATCGGTTGAACAAAGAGCCAGATAAAACTTTCGAACATAAATCATATAAAACTGAACGAAGATTTTGATTTGATCTATGAATTCTTCGTGCACCAAAAGGATCATCGTTAGCTACTGATTCGGTCATAGGACGGCGATTACGCGGACGTCTTTGTGCTACCTTATTTCGATTAAAATCAAGTGCTTTTTCTGGGTTGGCTAGCGCTTTATAACAAATCATATCTCGATTATCAGCCACAGATTTTAAATTTTTTACAACATAAGTTGTTTCTTTAAATCTTGTATAATTTTCATCATAAATTTTGGACATTATTTGCAATTTTTCTTGTCGATCTCGTTGGCGCGCTTCTTCAAATTCTTTTCGATCAAATTCTCGTTCATATTGACTACGACCAATGCTACTATATTGAGATTGTTTTTCAGAAAGAATTGGAGCCGACCGATCACTTTCGACACTTTTGGCTAAAAATTCGGCATTTTGTTCCCGGAATATCAGATACAAGATTTCCAAAATATGAAAACAATATTGAGAAAAATTTTCGCCATCGATCATCATATGAATGATGTCCAACAGACCTGATTCACTGAGTCTTTCAATTGTTCGATCATGCACATCATCGTCGACAACATCACTATTATGAGCTGGCACGATCGGTATGTGAAGAACATTTCTAATCAAAACAATAATTCTTTCCATCATTAGCTCATCTTCTACACTGATTTGACCGTCAATATTATCATCTTTATCGTACTTACTGATAATGTTGATTAAAAATTTTGACAATACCGACCAAAACCGACGACGATAAGCAAATGAAATTTTATATTGAAATAAATATTTTTGCAAATCAAGATAAATATTCATTTCGTGTTTATCATCTTTAGGAATTTGTTGTTGCGGGTAAAGCAATATTGTCGGATTAGTTAAATCTACTAAAAGTCTTATGACTTTGTCCATCAAAGATTGACCATCAGGTTTAATTTTTTGTGATTCATCAAGCGTATGCTGTTCTATGATTGGCAATAAATCATTGTCCACAATGTTCGACATTCCCATTTGTCGGCGAACCAAAAAACGTTGCTTATCATTGCGCAATAAACGAATCAAATCTCGGAGACATACACTATGATAACTCAAATTCAATTGATAAACTTTGTTCAATTTATTGTAATGTCCCAAATCATTTAGTGTGGCGACCACTTCATTATAAATAATTTGTTCATCATCTTCTCCGTCGCTGCAAGCATCAGCCGATTCGCCGTTTTCTCCATTAACATCATCGTCATCGATATCATAATCTTTTTGGTAAAGAGATGCCATCAAAAAAACTAAGCCGATTAGGATTCCAAAAAAAAAAAAAAAAAAATTCAAAGCGCAACAGATATCAATGATTTTGGCGCGTTTCATTACCACCAACAACAACAACAAACAGACCACTATCGATAGCGAGAATCGATTTTCTACTCTGCAACAAATTTTAATTTTTTTCTAGTCCATTAAAATTTTTTCAATCAATTTTTAATTTTTAGGAATAAATTTTACAAAATAATAAAATTCAAACAGAGAAAAAAAAATATCAATAATTAATCAATTGAAATATAATATATATGTAACCTTTTATTTTAGGCCAACTCACAAAATTGACAAAATGACAAAAAAATGAAAAAATGTGATAACAATTGCCAGCTTCACAGGCCCTTTATATATCGCTTTCGCGCTGGTCATCCACTAATCCTCTGTGCGTGTCTTGCAAACACTTAAAAGGATTAGTGAACAACCAGCGCGTCGACGCTATGTCGCGATAGCTCGGGGCCTGTTTACTTTTTACGACTTTTACATTACATCCCCCTCTCTCAAAGGAGAGATGTAGGGTTTGAGATTACGGATTGAATGTAATGAAAAGCGACCGTCAAGTTTTATTTTATAGATGGTGTCAGACTCTCTGGAAATAACTTCGGCTGGGCCTTTGAACAATTCTTCAAGTTTTTTGCGATTAGGTGGATTTTCGTTCAGCACTAATACTAGGTCTCCTTCGTTGAAAAAGAACGGTTTTCGATTCTTGTTAGCGCGATTTTGATTTTTCTGCTGAGTACTTCTCAGTTTAAGTGTAATTTTTTCGTTTAAGCTTTGATCGTTAGCTGTAGCTTCGTTTGGTGTGACGCCCGTTGAAGAATGAATCGTTTCGTTGTAAATTGACACAATTTTCTCAGCTGCTTTATGCCAGCTTGTTTTTAATTTTGGATCATTAACCACAGCTCTTATTTGATTGACAATAGTGCTGTTGACTCTTTCGACTATTCCCATTGACTGTGGGGAATAGGCAGGAGCCAGTTCGTATTTTATATTGTGTTTGTTTAAGAACGATCGAAGTTGTCCAGATTTGATTGCTGGGTAATTATCTGATCGAATGCGTACTGGATGATTAGCGCAGCGAACTTTGTTGATAAGATTGATGAAGTCTTGCGTTTTCTCTGCGTTTTAGAGCACACGTGCCAAACCTTTTTAGAAAAGGCATCGATGGCTAGATGGAGATATCGTTTCACTGTACTTCCTTGATTGAAGCCACCAATTGAGTCAATTTGAATTAGTTCGAAGGGTTTGTTGATTTCTGAAGGTACGAAAGTTCCGATTTTATTTGGTGGTCTTGATTTGTTTTTGTTGCAAATGTCACATTTTTTAATAAAGTTTTGAATTTCAATTAACATGTTGGGCCAGAGGTATTCTTTACTAATATGTGGTGTTAATTTAGTAGCACTCAAATGACCTAAATCTTGATGAAAGTATTGAATTAAGTCGTTACGAATTTCTTGTGGGACAAATTTCTTTTCTCTATATTTGATGATACCAGCTTCATTTTTACAAAGGTTTGGTATTTCGTTGTTGTCGATCATGTTTTTGGTTGCGTTGTCGATTTTGTTTTTGATTTCAGTGTTTTCTAAGAAGTAAGCGGATATTGAAACTGGTTTCTCGATAGAGTGTCTGCTTCAATATTTGTTTCCCCCGGTTCGTAAATGATTTTGTAGTCAAACTGGCTCAGTTCTGTACTCCATCGAGCCAGTCTAGATTTGTTGAGCTTGATTTTCTTTAGCCACTGAAGACCAGCATGATCTGAATGAATGGTGATTTTCTGGCCAGAAACGTAGTGATTCCAATGTTTTAGTGACTCAATAATCGCAAGACATTCTAATTCCGTCACTGTATAGTTTTTTTGATATGGGTGCAGAGATACAGAAAAGTAGCTGATTGGTTTGAGCAAACCGTTTTCTTCGGGTTGTTTGAGAACAGCACCAATGCCCTTTGTTGAAGCATCTGTGTAGATGTGAATTTCTTTAGATGGGTCAAATATGGTCAATACTGGAGGTTCCGTTAAACGTTTTTTGATTTCAATAAACGCATTTTCTTGTTCATTTCCCCAAACGAACTCGACGTCTTTTCTTAATAGCCTTGTCATTGGTGATAGCAAAGCTGAACAGTTCGGTATAAAGGATCGGTAGTATTGAACATGTCCTACAAAGGACTGAATTTCTTTGTGATTGGTGGGTCTATTTATGGCCATGATAGTGTCGATGTTGGTTTTGAGTGGCTTGACTGAGTTAAAACTGATGGAATGGCCAAGATAGTTGACTTGGTCCTTGAGAAACTTGCACTTTGATGATTTTAGTTTGATGTTCTCAGCGGCCAAGGCTTTGAAAATTTTGTCTAGATGTTCGAGGTGCTGCTCGTGGCTGTTTGAAAAGATCAGGATGTCGTCCATGTAGTTGACAGAGAATCTGTCCAATTTGTGTTTTCTTAGTATTCGGTGGAGAGCTCTTTGGAAGATGATTGGCGCGTTTTTTAAGCCCGAATGGCATTACTTGCCATTCAAACTTGCCATCAAAGGTCACAAAAGCTGTTTTTGATCGGTCTTCAGGAGCGATTTCGATGTGATAAAACCCCGAAGCTACGTCAAGAGTTGAGAATATTTTGCAATTCAATACTTTATCAGTCAGTTCTCCAATCACCGGATATGGATACGAATCCGTTTTTGTGCACTGGTTTAATTTTCTGTAATCAATGCAAAGCCGGGTTTTCTCTCCTTCGTCTTTTTTGTTGACAAGAACTACTGGGAAAGAGTATGGGGAATCAGATTCGGTTATTAATCCAGCTTTTATTAATTCGTCTGTGATGTTTTTTATCTTTTCGTTGTCGGTGATCGAGTGACGGTAAGCGCGGAGATTGATGGGAGTATCGTCTGTCAGATTGAGATGACATTGATCAGTTTTTATTCGCCCAACGTCGTATTTTGATTTAGCGAATATGCACTCATATTTATTGAAAAGCTTGTCAAGCTCTTGGTCAGATTTATGTTCGGCAGAACTCTTTAGTTCGAGAAACTCTTGGTTTGTAAAAATGTTGTGGTATGATGATTCGGCACGTTCGATCGAATAATATGATGAGGTAAATTCTGGTTGTTTGATGACTTGCCGCACTTTGCCGTCGTGAAGCTGTTCTAACATGAAGAGGTAGATCAGGTCAAGTCCAATTATGATATTAGTGGATAGTTTTTCGGTAATTTCCATATCGACTTCCTTTTGTATCAAGCCAATAGTGACGGTGACCTTAGCCCGACCAACGGTCATATTTTTACTACAGTTAGACGAAATTAAAACTTTGCGATTTTTTTGACAGATTTTATTTAATTTCAAAACTTTTGCAAGCTCTAAACTAATCAACGATGTTTGGGCCCCACTGTCGTAGAGGGCGTCTTCGATTTGACCATTGATGATTAGTTTAATGAAAATCGCTTTCGGTCTTCTGGCAGTATTGATGTTTAATGTTGGTCGGGCAACGGAAAATCCTGTTGGTTAAAGTTTACTTCTGATGTAATTGGTTCACTTAAGGTGTTTGAGTTGATGCGTCGTGTGTCGTTGATTTTTGAGCAAAAATAATTAGCGTGTTGGCCATTACATTGGGAGCATTTTTGACGACACATTTGATTACTTTTGAATTTATGCTTTCCACATCGATAGCACAATCCTTTCTGCCCAAGTTTGTTGCGAATTTCTTGCCAACCTTTTGATGAAATAGCTAAACAATTTGCGATTCGGTGATTTGCATTGCATATTGGACAGTTTAAAGGTGTGGAAATCAAACTAGTAAAACGGACAATTGGTTGCGTTTCGGTGGTTCCAAATAGGATGGCTCCATTACGACAGTTTTCAACGAATTGGAAAAGTCCATCCAATGTGTTCAAGTTATTGAACGTGAAGAGACTGAATTGCGCTTCTGGTGGAAGTTTAGCACAGATGATTTTTCGTATTTGGTCCGTCAGAACTGGATCACTTATTCGGTGTTTACATTTTCGAAGAATATGTTGCAAGCGAGTCCATCCCTCTTTGTCGGTTGCGTTTTTGATATTTGAGCATTGAATAAGTTGAGTTTTAACGTTATCAAAGATACTAGTTGGCGTGTCAAATTCTCGTTTCAATTCTTTTAAGATTTGCTGGCATGAAGTTTCAGCTGGAAGTGATGTTAATATTTCCATTGCCAGTTTGGATTGAGTTATTGCCGATTTTAAATATTGTATTTTGGCAGGCTCATTTAGTTCTTTGTTTTCAGCGACTATTTTCAAGAAACTGTCTTCAAAGCTTAAGTAGTCTAGAGGATTTCCAGAAAACTTCGGGATTAAAGAGTCAGTTACTTTTAGCGAATTTTCTTCAAATTTTGAGAACTTGGTGCAAAGATGCATCGCTTCAAGGAAATTTTCAGTTGATAGCTTTTCGAAGTTGCGGTTGAGGAGTTCGCGGCCCATTTTAGCGATTGACGTGCGTTCATGGGTTTCATAATCATTAGAGTTTTCGAGCAATTGAATGAGAGCCTGTGCTTGCACAAGGACTCCAGTTGGGGATGAATTCCCAATAGTTGAGTTGTTGGGATTAGTCGATGTCATTTTACCTGTTCTCAGTCGCATGAATTTAGTGAATTTGAGTGATTTTTGGTGAGAACCGTGGTCCAAAGTAGTCGCCCGTAAGCCCAAGAGTGTAGACGCCCGTAGGCCCAAGAATGTAGACGCCCGTAGGCCCAAGAAATTGACGGTTCAGAACAAAACCCCACGGAGATCCTCAGATCCTGCCGACTTGTAACCTTTTATTTTAGGCCAACTCACAAAATTGACAAAATGACAAAAAAATGAAAAAATGTGATTAACAATTGCCAGCTTCACAGGCCCTTTATATATCGCTTTCGCGCTGGTCATCCACTAATCCTCTGTGCGTGTCTTGCAAACACTTAAAAGGATTAGTGAACAACCAGCGCGTCGACGCTATGTCGCGATAGCTCGGGGCCTGTTTACTTTTTACGACTTTTACATTACATATATAATGATGTGCACTATAGATCAAATAGTTTTTCTCAAATATTTTTTTTAAGATAAAAACGGTAACATTTTCAATAAGTTTTGTTTGTTTGGTTTGTGTAAAATGAAACAATCAAAGGTAATTTTTTTTTCTCAGAAAAAAAAAAGCAAATTCAAAATTATTAATATGAAGTGGGTGTGTGTGTGTGTGAGTGTATGTATATTGCAAAAATCAGAATTATTGTTGTCGTGAGTATATATTGATGTGCCAAGTGTAGTTTAATAAATTTTTTTTTTTTGGTGTCTCGAAACATAACATTTTTAATTCAACAAAGTTGTTTAAGTGAAAAAAGATTGAACAAAATTCCAATTTTTTCATAAATTTTAATGTCAAGTTAAAAAAAAATTTTTTAAAAATAATTTCTTTCTTCATCTTCTCAACAATTTGAAATCTAAAAGCATTTAAGAAAAGCATTTGAGACAAATCCGATGTATGTGTGTTCAGTTGCAGGTATGATTGTAGGGAGGTTTGAAAGATTCCAAAATTCAAAAAATTCGAAAATAGAATATAGCTGTCCGTGTTTTATTTTTTGAATTGTGGTTGTTGTGTGTACGCGTTTGCTTTATTATTATTATCATCAGTCTGTTTGATGTGACGACGATGTTACATGACATCATTACAAAATAAAAAATATCAAAATAATAAAGAATAAAATGGTAAGCTGAGTTGCTGCCACAGAGAAAAAGAGAAAGAAAAAAAACTTCACGTGAGACCCGAGAAATGTTCTTGAATGAAATCGATCAAATTTTATCAATATTTAAAACTTTTTAAAAAAAAAAAAGAAAGTTCAATTGCTAGCCGCCACGGTTGTACTTGTTGGTTTGGATTCTTTTTCCTTTGATTTGCTTTTCTTCGAAAACGAAAACAATGATGAACTTTTCTTCTTTTTATCTTTTTTCTTTTCATCTTTTATTGGTGAGCCCTAGTTTTTTTGATAGAAAAAAAACATTAAATTTCAAGAAGAATCAAAACAAGGAAAACTTGCCTCTCTAGATAGAGTTTCACCACCAGTTCCACCTCCCTTTTCATCTCCGTTAACATTTGTTTCTGAATTGAAAAGAAAAAAAGATGATTAAAAATGATTTATTTAATTATTATGAGCATATTAGATGACATTTTATTTAAAAGATTTTTTTTTTGAAACAAAAAGTATTATAAATGAATGAATGCATTACTAAATAATAAGTGAAATAAATTGAAGTTGTGCCAAAATATAAATAGAATAACATTTATGATTCTTGTTTTGAGAACAGAAATCAGAAGAGCAAAAGAAAAAGATTCGAAAAGGATTCTTAAAAAAAAAGAGAGAGGTTTCCGATTACTTACGATTCTTTTTACTAGGTTTTCGTTCAGACTTAAATCGACCTCTAGCAAAAAGCTTGTCTTCAGTAGCTTTTCATTCAATGCAAAATGAATATTGGATCGATTTGCGTTCAGGGGGATGGATTAATGGAGAGGCAATCAATGTACGACGTCAAACACAGACAATAATCGAATACATTCATACGGTCAATCAAATTTTTTTCAAAAAATATTCCACATAAATTTATATGATGATGTGAATGGCGAACAAAACATGCAGCAAAAACAAGACAAAACAAAAAACTGATTAATAATTGAACGAAAAAAAAAAATCAAATTAAAACAAAAATATTTAAAAAATTAAGCAGACATTCGAACAGACAAAACGCAGAAGTCAAAAAAAAACAAAACGAAACTAATTTAAGATTTTCAATGCTACATAAAACAGATCAACAACTCACCGGCTTTTTGACTTCGTTCTGAATCAGCTTCTGTATAGGTTGCTGCATAATTTTTTATTTTCAATGGAATAAAAAAACAGATAAACGGTTAGAATCACCGGTTATTTGATTAAAAGCAAAAGAATTCAATTAAAAAAAAAAAACTAGAATGATAGAAAGCAATGAGAACTTGAAAAATATTAATAGAATCATCATTGAGACAGAGATGTAATAGAAAGAATCAAGGAAAAACCTTTGAAATATCAAAAAGAAACCCGAACCAAGAGAGAAAACTCAAGAAAAACTTTAAATGAAACCAAAATTTTTTTTTTAGGAAGCCAGGGTTTTATTTTTTTTTTATTATATGTCTCACAGTTTTATTTTTACCTTTTAACGCTAATCTAGCTGAATGTGATCTCTGTACACCGCCACGGTGGTAATCTAGTGTGTATATCATCGGTAATAAGAACCATGTTATTGTTGATGATATAATGTAATAGAATAATTTAGTTGACACAAAAAAATCACATCGATTCATTATAGCAGAAGTGCAGAGAAATATATGGTGATTTTTTTTTTTAGTGAAAAAAATAATTATTATAATAATAGTCACAGAAATATTAATGAGATCATCGAAGTATGATATGACACATATTTTTGGCATCATTCCAAACGAACGAAGGTTTTTGTGAGTGAGTTAGTAAAAAAAAAAAACATAAAAAGAAAAACAAAAATTATAAATTAAATAAAAAAATAATTGCAGATTGATTTCTCTCAGACATCTTTGACTTAGTAGAAAAACCTTCTCTGACTTTGGAGGTAAAAACATGAGCAAATATATAGACGTACCTTCATCATCGGACAACGGAGATGTTGGTGAAGTTGGACTAGCAATTTCTTGTGAATCTTGACGCAACGATACCGGTTGTGCTATCAAATGTTTAATATTATCGGGTATATCAACTGTTTGACAAAATAAATTGAATAAGAATTTTTTTTCCCATTTTATTGAATTGATTGATGCAAAACAAACCATTTTCACCCCGTTGTTTCCTTTCGATTAGCTTGCGGTATTCGGCTAGTTCTTCTTCAGTAACATTATCAAACGGATTTTTAGCATAGGCGCTTTTATAAACAGTGGCATTGTGTTGAAATTCACGTTGAATAATGCCTTTGGAAGCAGCGCCAACCATCACTACGTGATTACTACCCGGCGCACCATCTGTTTGATTCATTTGTCGTGCTTCTTCCCAATTGACACCTTCTAGAATATGACTTTGAGGACCACTTGATATCATATTTTTCATTCGAATTTCTTTCATCTACAAAAAAAAAAATAGAAATTATTTGATGAATTTTTGAATAAAAAAATACTCACAGCTTTTTGTTTTCGTTTGAATTCGGTCGGATCACCTCCATTGACACCTACAAATTGATTCGGTCCATCAATCTTTATTGGAGTCGAGTGCGCTGGTGATTGGCCATCTTGAACCCACTAAAGATATAGAAAAATACAAAAACAGCTTCACAATTGAGTCCTACAAACTTTTGTGATTTTTTTCGGATCAGTGGTTCCAGTTTCCAAAACTTCGACTTTTTGGTAAGAGTTAGGTGAGTTGACCCAATTCATTTTGTCTTGAGTACGTTTTCCTTGAACTAACTTCCTCAACGGACTTAGCCATTTATCTTCATCATATTGGTTGGTATGTGAGGTGGCAGTAGGCGGCACTTCAACATCTGAACGTGTACGAGTAGTGTCCGCACGTAACAACGGCTGTCGATAAATATATCCAGTTCGAAATCCCTGAATACAACCAAAACCAATAAGTAAATCACGAAAAATTCAAGGCTATTTGTAACTTATGATACGTACAGCATTGTCTAAAACTCGCATCTGTGATTCAAATTCTAAATCCCATATTTTCCATTTTTTGGCTTTCGGTTGTGTTGATTCATTAGGCTTCATAGCTTGTACTGCAGCACCAGCATCTTTAACAACGACATTTCGCACTTGTTCAACAGCTTCCTCTGGCAGAAGGCGGATGTTTTCCAATCCCACCTGTGCAAGACGAATTTGAGTTTCACATGCGATAACTAAATTATTCATCAAAAAGAAGGCTTCTTCCAACGATTCGCCGCATGTCACCACACCATGATTGCGAAGTATTAGCACCTGAACAAAAATTAATTTGAACAATGAAATTCGAAATAAAACTTTTAACCTTATTTGTTGGTCCCAAATTGCGAGCTATTTCATCTTTATTACCAGTGCTAATTAATATTCCGGTGTGATCTTGGTAACTGATCGGACCCAAAATAGCTGCTTCTTGGCTGCACAATAAAAGACCTTGTTTCATAGCTGAAACTGCCACGCATGGAGGATAATGTAAATGAATGATAGCTTTAATATCTGGACGTGATGAGTGTATTGCCGAATGCAATACAAATCCAGCTCTGCAAATAGAAAAAATTCATTTAAAAAATGAATGAAAAGACCGCACAATTTTACTTGTTAAATGTAAAATTTGTTGATCCAGGATCGAGAAGATTGCCTTGCAAATCAACTTTAATCAATGATGAAGCTGTTACTTCATGATATTGCAAACCAAATGGATTCAATAAAAAGTTTTCTTGATCTTGACTGACTCGAACCTAATTATGATTGAATGAATAAATAGAATTCAATCAAACAAAATATTTACCGTAATGTGATTGTAAATTCCCATTGACCAACCAAAAAGTTCTACCAAACGATAAACTGATGCTAGTTTGCATCGAAGTAATTTTTCTCCTTTGACATATTTCAAGCCATCGATGCCACGAATATCATTGATAGGTGGGCCAGCATAGCCGATTTTTGTCAACGAACTGTTGCGACTCGAATGTGGCAAAAGAAGCTCAGTGACCTGTTGCAAGGCCGACAATGATGCCGGCAAATATCCGTCGTTCAATTGTGACTCAATAATCCGTTCTAGTTCTTCTCGAAACACTTGACTATTAAGAATGACATCGACACGACGTCTGCGATCCATTTCTTTCATATCTTGTTCGATAACTGGTGGTCTCCACGCTTGGCGTTGTGATTCAGGATCATCAGGATCGAAATCATTCAAATCGTTGACGCCGTTCTGTTGAACAGGTGACATTGGTTGGGCAGTTGCTGCCATTTTTTTTTATTGTTTATAATTTATAATTCTATTGATCAACAATAAAAATTGAAAAAACAAAAAACAATTTGATGAAGAAACGAAGATGCCGTAAAACTTTCACTGATGATGAAGAAGAATCTTCTTCTTTTTTTTAAATGAAAATTCAAGAGATTCAAGACAGCTGCTGGCTAAATCAATTTGTCAGAAAAAAAAAACAAAAAATATTAATAATTTGATTTTTTTTCAAAGTTTCAATAAATTAAAATTATTTTTTTTTCATAGAAAAAAAAACAGTTGACTAAATAGTTGATTGGTTGAATTTTTTTCCAACCATCAAAGATCAAATTGGACAAGAAAGAAAGCAAACACTTGTGTGTACTTTGGGAAAACTCATCAAATTCAAGACATGATGACCACAATCATCATTCATCATGTGTCATGATGGGTTTTCTGGTTAAATTTTTATGAAACATTTCCTCTTCTATGTTCTTTCATGGACAGAATGAATGAGACGCTCCATCAATGTTTGTTGTTCATTGATGTTATAGAACAGAAAACTTTCAACAAAAAACATATCTACAGAAATGATGATTGCTTTCAAGGTTGGTTCAATTTTCTCCGATTTTTTTTCTTATTTGAAAAAAAAAACTATGAACAAACCACTCTGTATCTGTATCTCTCTGTTTGAGTTAATTCAAACTCTTCGAAAGATGTAGGCGTTAAATATTTTCCTATTCACCATGTGTTTATATACATCATTTCATTCTATTCATTCGAATAGAATGAATTTTTTTTCTACCAATTTTCCGAATAGACAGAACATTAATAACATTTGTAATGATTTCAAGTGTCAAGGAGCATAAAATCCCAAAACTTTTGATGAACTTTCAAACAAAACAAAAAAAATTCATTACCACAACAAACCAATCTTGAACCAATTTTGAACTAAAAAAGCTCACCGATTTGATTCCAGTAGTTCTAGTGGGTGAAATCATAGATCACATTCTTATGTAGAAAAAAAAAACGAAAAACTTTAAACAAACAGCGATTGTTTTTCAAAGAATTTTCCTTTCTAGATCACTGTCTATTCACTGTGTTTGTTTGGCGTTCATCAGAATTCATATTTTTTTCTTGTTGCTGTTTTTGTTGCGGTAATTATTGCCGAATATCACAAAGGCACAATAAGAACTAAGAAACAACTGAGAAAGAGATGTTGCCAAGAAAAATAGGAAAAATATTTTAATATGAAACTTTTATTATCATCATCACAAATCATAATCATAACAACCCAACGAACGAACGAACCAACCAACCAAGCACACTCACTCATCACACTGATTACATAATTATTTGAAATGAATTTATTCATTTAAGTGTGGAAAGAATAGAAGAAAATTTTTTGAATAGGAGTTTTAACGAAAAAAAAAACTTCACAAAACAAGAGTTTTCTTTCATTTGAGAATAGAAAATTTTTTAAATTTTCTTGATCAATCAATAAAACTTTCGAATGATTTAATTGAATTCTCTCTTTATCGCACCTGAGTGTGTGTATGAAAATTTGGCTGTGAATGTCAATTTTTTCAATTAATTGTCATCAATTTCCAATATTGGCTGAACTAGAATCTCGTTGTTCAAATTCAAACGGTTGTTGATGGCATAATAATGGTTTTGAAAAGAGAACAAAAACAGTCCTCCAACAAAATTAACCATTATTGATGAAGCAGAAACAAGCAAAAAACAAAAACAAAACAAAACATTGCCCAGGCGCTTCTACCAATGAAGGAAAAAAAAAAAAATTCATGGAAGCTTTCAAGCAGCATTCAACCGAAAAAGACATAAATGGTGTTTTTGTGTGCGTGAATGATGAATTCAAGCACCTACCTAAAAACAATTAATGAAAATTTAGCTGTCTCTCAGGTCTCTAGCTCTGAAGATGGAATAAAATGTTTCAGATGTTTCAATCAGGAAAAAAAAGACCGAGTCAACTCAATTAAATGGCCAAAAAAATACGACAACAATAAACCGCCATTTAATTTGTTTGTTTCTATTATTTTGTCGCTTCGACGATTTCTTAAATGAACGCGCAAGGTCTTTTTCGAATTTTATTTTGTAAAAAAAAAAAACATTGAATAACAGTTAACCCGCCATATCACCGCCACCAACAACAGAAAAGACCATCACGGAATAGATCGAGGTCAATCACATTCAGAGCAAACAAGAACGAAGACGCCATACACATATACGAATCATCAATGTTTGGAGAAGCAACCGTCGCCAACCGCACGCACCAGACAAGGCGTCTTTTTCCATTCAATGAATGGAAACCATCCAGGGGAGAAAAAAAAATTTAAAATTGGATATCTCACTATTCACAACCAACACTAAACACAAAAGCAATGGGATAATAACATTTTATGTATATGTACAATGTTTCTGGTTAACCAGAAAAAAAACTAGGTCGCACGACAGAAAAGGGCCGTTCAAAATTTTTTTGGTCTAACTAATGTTCCCGCATTATGACATAGTGAATGGTTGAAAACCCGTGTGTCGAGTTTAGTGAAAAAAAAAACGAGAAATCCTATCACTAGGGCGCGTGTTGCTATTTGAACAAGGGCGACAAAATTTTAACGCCTCGGTGTTTAAATTACGGTGTTTTTTTTTCCTGTTAAACATTGATAAAACTTACTCTGTCTATTCTGATGATTGTCGTCGATGAGACGACGATGGTTGTGATGATCATTGAGAAAAACACGAAAAGAACAAATTATAATAATATAATCTTCATCAAAGAATAAACAGTGAGTGGTGTCAATTATTTTTGTAAACAGTAATGGTAAACACATTCTACATGAAAAAAAAACACGATGTTTCAAAGATAATTTCTATAAGAAAATCGCCAAGATCAACACAACGTACTTTTTTTTCAAATTGAACGATGATTCCAAATAATAAAAAAAACCGATATGAAAAGTTATTTTTTTGAAAAAAGATTTTGAAAAAAAATTTATTTTTTTGGAAAGAATACGTTCTCGATTTGTACAATACGGTTTTGGTGGGGAAAGAATAGGAAAAATAAACTGTCATCTGATAATGCAAAGAAACTTGGAATGTAAGTTGAGAGTTTTTCTACTAGAAGATAATAATCTTTTTCTTTTTTCGTTTGTTCGTTCACTTTCTTCTTTCAAGTGAAAATTACTAAAACAAAAGAATTGTATTCTTTTCTTGAGTATATGAAAAAATGAAAATTCTTCCTGTTCTTGTGAGCTTAGCATTAAAAAAAAGATTTAAAAACGTTTTGGCAGCCCAAAGTTTAAAAAAAACAAAACAGAACAATCATTTTAAAATTTATTCAGCTTTGATTCATGAATTCAAAATTTTTTTTTTTCAAAGTTCAACCAGAAAACTTTATTTTTAGAATTTGAAACCAAAGTTATCGAAGCAAAACATTTGAGCAGGTAACAAAAAATAAATATAATAGGCTTTTGATTTAACACTTGTTCTCATGCAATGATTTTCACTATCATCATCATCATAGTAGCAATAATAAATTATTAACAGTCAAATGCCGATAATAAAGACCAAAGAAAAAACGTTGAAATTTTAAAATTTGATTTATGGCCCAATTTTTATGAAGGCAGTGTATGTGTTTACATGCTCTATCTCTCTCTCTCTCTCTCTCTCTCTCTATATTCACATCAATGGATCGCAGCGTGTCGTTAGATTTTCTTAAGCAGAAATTCCCGCTTCTAACACACACACACATAGGTTTGACAACAATCAACAAGTTTAACCCTTTCGATATTGAATCAAAAAAAAGGGCTATATTTTAAAATGTCAGACGTTTGACACTATGAAATCCAATAGACTTGATGAATGGAATATCACCACTAGGTAAGAGTGGTGTCTTTGAGAAAAAAAAAACTTCACCTTTGAATGATTTAGAGAGGCTTCAACAAACAAGAAGACATTCTATTTGATTCACACACACACACACAAGACACTGTGTTTTATCATGATGTAATGATCACATCATTAAGGCAGCACAAATTCGGAAGCAATATTAAGCACTCCATAAATAAAATGATTTTTCAAGAAAAAGTTGCTGTTCTTCTCAGAAAACAGAGTCTTTTCTTTTTGGAAAAAAAAATTAAGTGTAAAGTGTTTTAATTATTACTAGTTAGAGAAACGATACCTTAATAAATAAAACATTGATTTTTTTTCTGCTAAAAAAAAAATGAAAGTGTTAATCAGTGACAATTTTGGAAAGAAATTACCTTGAATATTACAAGAATATCACACCTTCATGAATTTATTAAATACAATCTGTAGTATAAAACATTTCTATAAAAGTTTTTTCTTATACATAATCCTACCATAACAACCATCATTGAAAAAGAAAGCTATTCAAATCTTTCCGGTAATAATTTTAGATTCTTGTTTATCAGAATCAATTAACCTGATCGTACCTGATAGTTAAACAGCCTGTTGAGTTTCTCTCTCTCTCTCTTGAGCTACCAATTGAGAATTTCAATGATTGAAATAGCACCTGGAATTTCCTCAACAAACAAACAAAACAATTCATTCTCTCAACATCGATACAATCGGGAAGAAAGTGAAAAATCATACATAGTGTAAATAATATTTGATGTGAAATAACGTTGCGCATGATTCTGGTTTCAAAACGATTATAAGAAGTTGAAGATTTTCGTTCTTTTTTTTTCTGCTTGATGTTCGACCTTCGGACTATGGTTGTTGTTGAAGAAGTCGAATATCTGAATAACAATAATAATCATCAAGTCTAATAATAATAACAATAATGGTTATTTCAATGTTGCATTGTATCACACACACACACACAAACAAACAAAAACAATATTAATATGAAACGAATGGATTGAAAACTTTCACCAACATCATTACAGGTAGACAAGGTCATTCTTCTTCTTCTGATTCATTCATTCATTCAATTTCTATGGAATGGAAACCACTGTTTCTACTATTTTTTGATTTTGTTTGATAGAGAAAGGGAAAAAAACCTTTTCAGCCTCGTTGAACATCAACAAAAAACCCATAGAACATGATAATAATAATAAAAAATAAAACACTAACTTTTTGAAGCCACAAGATAGAAAACAACAGTTTCAGTTCCAAAAAAAAAAAACAACTGATCATTAGAAAATAATTGTCAAGACATTGGATTGGAAGGCGTAGACAGACTACGGCTCTTTGTTCCAAAATCAAAAAGAAACAACTACAGCTTTGTTTTAGAAGAGAGTAAAATCAATTTTCTCAACTAATAGAAAAATTTGTTTTTTTCTCTACAAAACTTTCCGTTTCTCCCGTTGTCGTCTATTTACCAACTTTCTCCCAACACCAAACAACGAAATTTTTATTCAAGACAATGATGATGAATTTCACTTTCCATATATGATGGATTTGTCCAAAACAAAACCCTTATTAGTCCTAGGACTTTTGGTGGAGCAAAAAAAAACTGCTAAAAAGTCATCCAGTGAACTTGAACAGTGAATCTTAACAAATAATTAGAAAATTATCAAACCAATGAGATTATGAGAATAAAGTGGAGCAAACAATTTCTTAGAAACCAGAAATTGGATTGGAAAACTTATTTATTTACAATAATAATGGATAACAAACGTTTGATCGATAAAATTATTGCAGCGGAAAACTAAAGTAGTGAAACTAAAGTGGTAAATAATAAAAAACATGAAATCAAAACAAAAACCAATTGATATTAATAGAAAAATTTTTCGAGGCAATAAAGGATAAAATTAAAGAGACAACGACAAAAAATTTATTTTAATAAGTCAGGAGACAAACAATCAGAGAGAGATAGAAAAAACATTTCTTTTGATGCTCATCTCCTTCTCAACCACGGCAACCAACCAACCAACCAACCAAAAATTATGCCAATCAAACTCAATTCAAGAGATTGTGTTTTCAAGTGGTTTCATTTCATTTCATTATTCATTCGATTGGTTTGGTGCAATAAAATATCATTGTCACCAGTGCCAAAGTGAAATGAAAATTTCATTGAGATGAGAAAGATTTTCTATTCGAAGAAATAATAATAATCCATGATGAATGAAATGAAATGTTTTTTTGATGGAAAAAAGCGAAAAATTCAATGAAACCCAAAATTATCACTAATAGCCAATTGATTAATTGATAACTAATTTAATTAAAAGAATATTAAGTTTATCAATCAGAGAAGAAAAAAAAATTGATAAAATTTAATAAAATATTAAAACACATTGATTATAATAGAATTAAAGAAAATGTTTCCCGAACGTCGAAGGGCCTAGGAAAATTTTAAAATTCAATTTCATTTAATTGAAAAAAAAATCTTCTGTAGATGTGAACTCATAAAATATCATTTGCATTCAAAGCTTTATCTCTCCTTTTTCAATTCGATTTGGATTATTTTTCAAATTTGTTTTGACCAGAAAAAAAAAACTATTTTTATCATCATTGTACATCATCAGCTAGTGAAATAATAAAACTATCAACTGATAGAATCTCTAGTGATATTATTATAAGCTTGTATTATAAATTTAAACAATAAAATTTTAATAACAAGCTTGTTGTTCATTTTTCTTCAAACCAAGATTAAAAATAATCCATTTTACATTTTTTAATGTTTCTTCTTTTTTTTTTTGAAAAAAATAAAACTATGGAAGGATTTATGTTTAAGTTCATTGAAAGATCATTAGGACAACAACAACCTAAATAAAAATATTATTTTTTTTTCAAAAAAAAAATTAAAACATGACAAAATTCACCAATAAATCCATCGTAATCCCATCCACAATTTGCCATTGCTACCTGCAATGGCTTAGCAAGCAAGCTATAAAAACATTTGAAACGATGAATGAACCAGTGAAAGCCTAATGGCTAGTGTAGAAAAAAAATATATTCTACATTGTGATCCTCTTTAGCCTCAAAGCGAGCAAGCAAACAAGCTTCTACTAACAAAAGGTTTATTTTATTGGTTGTTAAATGAACGAGAAAATTTTAGAATAATAAACTGAACCTAAACAAAGTTTACAATGCCAAGCACCTTCTAGAAAATTTAAATAATTTAACGAAGGTTTACATATGATAAATTGCCATTCAGAACCTCATCATCTTAGCAAATGATGAAGTGCATGGCGTGAGAAACTTAATAATAATAACAATAATAGGAAAACATAATCCATCTAGAAACAACAGAAAAAAAAACAACTAATCCATCTCAAAACCAAAAAAAAACGTCTTAATTATCCATTCACACAGCTATTCTATATGCGTAAGTCTAAAAAAGAAAAATTCATCTAATATAAACACAAAACACACAAACGCAGACTGTTAGTTAACTAAATCAGATCATGTCAAGAAAGGTTTTAGGTCAAAAACAAAAAAAAACCAACAACAAAAAACCCTAAAATAGATTTTTTTTCCTCTAACAAGACGAGTTTTGAAATACAGTTTTTGTTGTTGTTGGTTGGTTGGTTGTTTGAATCTAAATCAAGATAACCATCTTGGACATCAGTAACAACAAGATTAGCTAATTGACGAAAACATCAAGAGAAAAACTTGGCATCAGACATCAAGATCATCAATGTTGTTTGAATATTGATGAACTTGATCTGACAACAAGGGTTGTTTGTGTGGTGAAATCAATCACAAACCATTCAAATCATAATAACATCATGAAAATTTGAAAACTGAATTCATTTCTCAAGGAAAATTCATAATTATTATCGAACAAGGTGAACAACATCGAACTAAACATGATCGAACAACAAAAAAAAAAACGTTCACCATATTGGATGTTGTAACATGTTGGAGACAGAAATGAAAAAAAAAAACATTAAATTCATTACTTAATTTGCTTATTATATGACCTCAAAAACAACTTACGTTTTCTCGTAGCTGAAACGAAGAAATTGGTTGATCGAAATTGATCTAGTGAGAAAGAAAGAGAATGCTGCCTTCAAGGGTTTGATCGAAAGCAATTAAAAGACATTCGAAATAATACGAATCGATTGCTTTGTTCTCTCTTTCTTTGAAAGATTCGAAAAATCAGAAAAGATTAATCAATGATGTGAACTTGTTTGATTGATCATTAGCTGAAACGATGAAGAGAAAAATCACAGAACACACTCGAAGAAATGGATGGTAATCGATAGTGATGGACTTTCGAAGACTTTCAATACTAGTTGCCAATAGTTACATACAACTCAAATCACCATCATCATCATTATTATCATTGAAAAACATTGAAAATTTAATTAATTTAGCTGCACGAATTCACGAATACCACGAGATGGTAGGATACCAGAGAGATACAACTCTAATAATAATATAAAATAGAGACAAATACAAATAAACTCCACACCACCACAAAAAAGGAAACTACACGTCGATCAAAAAAAATCGAAAGACAAAACCGCTGGCAACGATGATGAACCAAAAATAATGATAATAATTCGTATAAACCAGGATTTTTTTTTTCGTCGTCGTCGTTGTCTTTTTCTTCTATCTCACTAGAACGAGATGATAACAGCTAAATAGAAATGTCGATCGAAAACACGGCAGAGTGAATGATAGATGGTCTTTTTTTTTCTGGTGGTAGTAAATAATGACAACAACAAAAACAATGATGAGTTTCAAAAAAAAAAAACATTCGGTAACGTGCTGTCCAAGTTTTATTTTATCTTCCAAATCTACACTTCAAGAATTGTTCATTCCACAATAATTATTTCGATGGCCTGTGTGATTGGGAAAAAAAAAACAACAAATTAATTTTTTTTTTATAAAAAATAAAATTATTAAAAAAAAACTTTTGAAACTATTCATTCGATCGATTGAAGTTTCAATAAATTTCTTCGAAAAAGAAGACGATAAAACTGGCCAAAAAAAAAAAGTTGTTGACTAATAAGAAAAATCCGAATGTCACTCTCAATGCAAACTCTCTCACAGACACCAGTTTTACACCACCACCACCACCATTAAAACTATGTCAAAACAACATTAACAATTCATCATCGAATTATCTGCGAAAAAAGATTTATAAATAAAAATTTCTTCACTTTTTTTTCGATCATCATCATTATTATTTTTATTGAATACTAAGGAAGCCGCCAACAATCGAACCATCACTATCGATATGATAATAATAATCGGGTGGAACAGAATACAACAGGCAAATAGTGTGTGTGTGTGTGTGTGTGTGAGGGTGTTTGGGCGCCACAATGATTGATAAGATGATGATCGTAATTTTTTCTATTTCCATTATTTCACGCATCGCGCCCTATCTATCTCTCTTTTTGGTGTTGTTCGATGTGTGTGGTTATTTGATTTCTTCTCGATTTGTTTTTTTTTTTTTTTTTTGTGAAGCGGCAGAAATTCAATAAGCTTGCAGAGAGAAGGTGACACATCAAACGATAACGACCGAAAAGTATTCGAATATCGAAGAAGAAGAAGAAAAAAGTTTCATTTGAAAAAAAAAACATCATCGAGGTTTCATTTTTCAAGGATAAATTGTCTTCGTCACATTGACATAGATTCGATTGAACGATGATGATAAATACAATTTGAAAAAAAAAATAGGATGATTCGCATACCGAAAATTTTATTGATCCTGGTTTAAGGGTTTCCCAAAGAACATCACAACCAATTTCGGCCTTTCACCAGGATTCGTTGAATTCAAAATGAAATCGTGAATTTGTTGTTGTTGTTTCTTATTAATGCTCGATGATAATTCTTCTTTCACAATGTAAAATCTTCCACCATTTTTTAGAATACTGTGTGACTTGACTGCGAGATGGAATAAGTAGAATGATAAAAGTCACACACCAAAAACAAAGGTGATGATGATTTAGTACACGGAACTTGCGCTGTTGTTTCAGTTGAAAGCAGAAACTGCCGTTTTTCTTCTTCTACACCAGAAATAAAAAAAAACTAAACTAAAAATAATTCTCGAACATCCCACCAATTTGAACAACAAGATTCGATCGAGATTTCGAGGTTTTAAAATTCTGTGTTCATGCGTTTAAAAGAAGTGAAGATAAATTCAACAGCAGCAGCTTCGAGAGACAGAGAGAGTGCAATGCTGAACATTACCAAAGAAAAACAACGTGTTTTTAAAGGATAAGGGGGTGTGTGTGTGATAGTTCGAATCTTTTGAAAATCATTTTACAAACCATTGACAAACAGTTGATTGTTGGAGAACCCTCAGTGTACAATCGAAGAAACTAAACTAAGCTAGAAAACAAAAATTGGAGTTTATCGGGAAAAATGTGTTAATTCTGGTTGTTGTTGTCATCTGGTGTAATTTTTCCACACGCACCACACACACATTAAACATTTCGATCAGCCAACCAACTAAAGAACTAACCAACCAACCAGCCAAAAAAAACCAAACACACCGATAAGAATATATTAGACAGTGTGTTAAACAACCAGTGATTTAACCAAAAACAACAGCCACCGCCTTCTCGGGTACACACCAAGAAGAAAAAAAAAACTTAATGATGATGATACTTGTTTTTTTTCTCGTTCAGTTGACTGATTCGTGGCGGCGGCAACAACGAGAACGACTCCAATGAACGCGACGGCAATTTGGTAGTCGCCGTCGGTTTCGATGGCAATACAGATCTTTTTATTATCGTTTTTTTTTTTTTGTTGTTGTTTCTTCTGTGTCTAGAATTTATTGTTGCGGGCTGGTTGTTGGCATTAATCGAAAACACAACAACGACGTACAGGCAATTCGCACATCAAAAAGACTTACTTTTTCTTTATTTGATTGAAAATCACAGAAATCTTGGAGTTATATTATTTTGATGGAAGTCCGATGGATCTTCATCATCATTATCAAGTTGAGAAAACCACCACTGGAAAAATATACACACAAGTCACACATCTACCAACCAAAAACAAACAAACAAACACACACAGCACACGCGAGATTCAATATACTGAAAATAAAAGACTAAAATGAAGCTTTAAAACATCACACACACACACGAGATGATATGACTCGTGAATCAACGCTACAAATTCGTACATAGAAGATCGTAATTTTTTTTTAGTAGTAGCATACCTATTTCAATGGTGGTGGTGGTGGTTGTTATTGTGTTCAAGAAGTAGGCCGAACATGGAACCGTAAAACTTCACTTTTTTCTTCCTTCGCCACCATCTTCAAACATCTTCTCTCAATCAAAGGAGAAATTCTTGTTCATCTTAAATCATCATCATATTATTATAATCAAGTTTTTATGGATGATAATAAAATGATGATCATCTTTGATTTGAAATCTTTGTTAGTGGTGGTTGTTCTGGTTGTTGTTGTTCTCTCTTTGCTGTTCTTTTTTCTTGTTTGATTGCAACATGGATTCAGCAAAGTGAAAATAGTCGCGCGCGCGTTCGTTCGTTTGTTTTTTTTTTTTTTTTGTACAAGCAAAGAAGGGTGCGGCTCCAGAAAAAAACTGAAAATCCTAACCACTACAACAACGACGAATTGTACAGTGTTTAGTCGATTTTCTCATTTTCAAATTTCTCAATTTTTTTCCAATGATTATTATACGGTGAAATTTTTCTTGAAAATCATCATCATCACTTAACCAGAATTGATGATGCAGGTTTTTTTTCACTGCTGTTTGCCCAAAATTGAAAAGAGAGAGAGTTTGGCAAAAACGAAACCAGTTAGTTTGATGAGCAAACTTTCACGATCACAATTTGAAGAATGTGTGTGTGGAGATGATAATTTCGAGAAGAATGGTTAATACAAGGCGGTGATGCTAGCAATGGTAATAATAGAAGAATTATCATTTTTTTTTCTGTTCTACTAGATTTGCTTTCATTGTTGTTTAATAATAATAATCATCTTCATCATCATGGTTTGATTCATGTGCAGCTGTCTTCGTTCAATCATTGTAACATTTTTTTTTTTTATATTTCCAGTTTCTATTATTGAAACATTATTATTTCGAACCAATCGAGTAAATCTATTGTTTTATCATGCTTACGGTGGTTACTTTAAAATTTAAGATAAAAATAAATCAAATTGGATTGTCCGCTATATTGGAAGCATTGATTATTGAAATCAAATGAAATCAAATTCAAAGAAAAATGGAACCAAAATATATTTGAAAGATTTTCTTCTATTATTGAAATTATATTTGAATATCATTATTCGAATAAAGCTGAAGTTTTGAGTTCGCTAGTTATAGTTGATGCAAATCTAATCGGAATCATTGTAAGAAAAAAAAACACACCCTAATTTATATTATCGATGAACAGAGATTATTGAACGTTTATTTCTTTCACGTTAAATCCGGCAAAAATTTTAAGCTTTCACTAAAATACCTGACTATAGATATATACACGATTTCTACTATTTGAAATTTTTCGGTCTAAAACCCCATTGAATCTAAAAAAAAAAGTCAATGAGTCATCTTGTCAAACTAAAATATTGAATCAATGATTCACTAGGTCAAAGTTCGACCTAAGGATTCTGTGTCTGTGTGCGTGGTGAGGAAAAAAAAAACGTGGTGCAACACACGCATGCACCGTACGTTTTGTTGACGTTCCATTCATTGTGGATGTCTGCAATGCGGATCCCATGTTTCGAGCATGTCTCTTCATCACTCACCCACATCAATGCATGCATGGAGACACGTTTTTTTCTCAAATTTTTATTCGAAAAGGTAAAAGGTCAAATTTCATGTTGTTGTTGATTCGAAATTCGAAACCCGACAATTAAACCGGTCATTTATTTAGTCATACAACAAACAATGTTTCTGTTTGTTCTTTAAAGAGAATAATGGTTATGGTAGGTTGGCGTTGACATGGAAAATGTATTCTTTTCATTTTTTGTTCTATCAAAAGAATATTTTCAATCTTTCACTCTCTTTACTGATGGTATTTTTTTCATTTATTTAACCAGTGTTTTCTTTTTTCCTAGTTTTTTTTTTTTTTGAAATTCAAATAGAGAAACAAAAATTTTCTGGTATCACGCCCTGTCACGTTGTGGTAATGGAGTAGTGATAGAGGTTGTCAAGCCAAAATCAAAATAAATTTGAAACCAAATTAGCCAAAAAAAAAAAAAATCTTATTCTGTTTTTGGCACGCTCTCTGGCGATAAAAATTTCAAGCTAAATTTCCACTCTGTTTATTGGTTTCGATTGGCTTTCCAATTGGAATTTTCTTTCAATCTCAACCAGAGAGAAGAATTTTTATTTCCACCTAATTTTCGAAAAACAATTGCTAAAAAAACTTATTCAATTTTATTTTTTTAGATTATAAAGGAATTTTTTATTTCTAGGAGTAAGTAATGTGGCCCGGTGGCGCAATGGTAGCGCAGCAGACTCCAGATCTGAAGGTTGGGTGTTCAAGTCACCTCCGGGTCAAGGTTTTTTTTTTTAATTTTTTGGCATTTTCATAAATTATGTTTGAGAGTTTGAAATCATTATTCAAATAGGTTGAGTTTTTTTCTATTTAGATTTTTTAATTCAGGAACTTAAGTTTGGCGATTTTTGGATCAGACCAGAAAAAAAAACGTCATTTTCACATCATTTTGACCCAATTTGAAATCCAAAATTTCTTGAATCATTGCCAAACTAAAAGTTTTACTGAATTTTTTAATTCAAAATTTTTTGAATCGAATATAAATGAAAATATTAAGCTTTGAACTGAATTCAAAGATTCAAAAGATATCTAAAAACTTGTACATTTTTAGAAATTATTTTGAATGGCTGCCAGCCAGCTTTTAACATTTTCGATAATTGAATTTCTCTCCCTTTCTAACACCAGATAATCGATAATTTAATTGTTCGATTTATCTAAAAAAAAAAAATTCTTTTTGACCTTATACTTCAAAAATTTGGCCTAAAGGTAAAATCGATTTGTAAGCATTCGATTTGATAGAACAAAAATGCCATGAGAAACAGGTTTTTGTTTTCAAATCAGACTAATTTTAAAAGCTTTTTATATTTATCGATAATTCGCTTTCAATTTTGGATAATCAACAAACTAAAATTAGCAAACATGATACCTTCAATTAAAAATCTAACATTTTATTCGTTTGAAATGAATAACCATGGAGCATTTCAGATAACAGAGATAAATTTGAGAGAAAAACAATAATGATCATAAGTTTTAACAAAACCTGTGAGCTGATTAAACGTTAAAATCAACACCCACTTGCTTGAGAATTTCTTCCATTATCGTGGCCAAATCAATAGAATGTTGGTGAGACATTGTCTCGCTTTCGATCAAACCAAGTTGCAATACACGACGAACTTCGTCCGCTTCAAATTTCAATCCTTGCGAATTTGAGCATTTGAATTTATGGTTTTTGGCATCAGGCAACAATAGTTCATGCAATTTTCCATTAACCTCAACTCTCTCACAACAATGAAACATTGGCAATAGTTTAATGCGACCTTTGGTGCCGACAATGTGGGCAACGTTTTCAAAAATGACTTTTGAATGAGTCGAGATTACACCGGTTCGTCCATTAGAGAAGCCTAAAACAGCCGAAACGTTGACATCGGCACCGCTTTGATTGACCGAGCCATGAGCTAAAATTTTTTCAGGTTTATCGTTGTTGAAAGCGGTCAAAAGCAAATTCAAAGCATAAATTCCGATATCTAACACAGTGCCTCCTCCTAGACTTTTTTGTTGGACTCGTTCTTTGCTCAGCAGTATACCAAAATCTGCTGATGCATAAAGAACTTCTCCGATGGCTCCATTTTGTATTTGCTCACGAATAAATTTATACGATGGCAAAAAACGAGACCACATAGCTTCCATGAGAAAAAGTTTCTTTGCTCGGGCCAATTCGATCAATTCTCTAGTATCTATAATAAAAAATCATGGATGAAATTTTTTACCATGAAACAAAACACTTACTTTTTAGAGTGATTGTCATAGATTTTTCGCACAACACGTGTTTTCCGTTTTCTAAAAACAGCTTGGCTGTTTGAAAATGTTCGCTAGTCAAATTACCAACGTAGACAATTTGAATATCGGAATCTTTTGCCAATTCTTCATACGATCCATAAGCTTTTGGAATCGAATGCTGAGTAGCAAAATTCTGAGCCGTGCTTAATGATTTCGAAGCCACGGCAACAAACTGAAATAGAAAAAAATTGATTAAATCTTTCTAAGAGAATGAAAAAAAACCTTATGATTTGGGTTTGAATCGGTCAATTGGACTGCAGAAACAAAATCACTGCTAATAACACCGGCACCGACAACTCCCCACTTGAGTACATTGTAAATTTCTTTTGGATTGGCCATTTTTCAAGCAAATAACTACAAAAATAATAATCAATAAACTACTGAAATTCAATAATTTTATAAAAAATACTTTTATAGAACAATTTGTTGGTTATTCTAAACAAGAGCTCAAACAAAATGAAAACCACACGATTTAGTGGAAAATTTTGGTGATATGCAATGAAAAAAAAATTATCTTGAACTTGATATCGAAAATCAATGAAAATGCTTTGATCAAGTGGTTTCTGTTTGTGCTTCTTCAGATAAAAAAAAAACTCAACCTAAAATTTTGAAAAAAAAACACTAATTTGGCTCAAGTTTTGCGATGTCTGTCGACCTTCAGCTTATTGTGCCGAAATAGATTGTTTTACAAATGTTTCCATTATCCATAGTTAGAAGTAAAAAATTTTTATAACTATTGATCAGTTTTTTTTTTACAGACAATTTATTTATTCACACACGTTTTGTTGAGATTTTCTAGAAAAAAATTTTAAAAACATTGTAAAAAAATAGTGAGCTCTAACAAGTTGATGATAAATATTATTTACAAGAAAAAAAAATCCTATTTCAGTGAAGAAGAGTTTTATGTGAGCCATGTTTTTCGATATTGTATCTTTTCCGATCTATCTTCAAATTTTTCACGCCAATGCAAACCTAAAATAATCAAAACTAAAAGACCCATAAGAAGAATTAAGGCTGCCAAAATAAACATCGAGTAATAGCTCATAAAGACAAAGATTCGAAGCTCCCATTTTGATGTTTCATCAAGTTTATAAGGGATAACCACCAGATTAGAACCAGGTATCACTTCATCCCATTCACGTTTTCGATCAGGATTTTTTCCATTCGCTACTGAAACTAGAAGATCATTGACCACATTTAGCGTATCTCCCAAACCAAATATCATGAATGGCAATTGCATAGAAAAATGAGCACTTTGTGCCAATTGGACTGAACAGCTATGTTCATTCGAATAGGCTCCTTCAAAACAGGCCGATGCTCCGGGTTGTATAGCACCAAAAGCTAGATGTGTTGGACAACTGTTGGTTTCAAACTTATTGGAACACAACCCAGTGATAACATTGACTTCAAGAAAACTATAATACAAGCTTTTTTCGACATAATAATCAAATGATTTTGTTTCCAATTCTTCTGTTTCATGAGAACGTGTTGTGATCAGCAGATTAACTCTACCATTGTTGAAAATATTAAAAAACATCACCAAAACAACATCATCTTCAAAATCTCCGACCCAATCTAGATAAAAAGCGCGTTTCCAAGAACTTTTTCATCTGGTTTGTTGATAAAAATAGCAGCCACGTTTTTTTCTTTATTCTTGTCATAAAGAACAGTAGCAAAATCTGGATATCCATCATAGTTTATATCGGCTATTTGTAATGTAACCGGAAGATTTATATAATCGAAAATTTGACGACCGGTAAAAGTCAACGATCGATTGAAGTATTTACCCAAAAAAATGAGAGTCATTGTTTGCTAATAAATTATGCCATTTTTTATGATTTTCATCATAACCCATTACAACAGGAGTTTCGCATTCTTTAAAATTATTTGAATCTTTACACAGCGGGATCAAATGCTCCAATTTTCCATTGTAATCAATATCAAAAAAAGCTGATTGTCCTAAAACTTTATGTTGCGGATACCTTTGAAAATAGAAATTTGAGGGGATAAATTTCTAAAATATTCAAACAGAAAATACTTACTTTTTAGCCTTATGACTTTGCACAAAACCTCTTTTTGGTTCATTAAAAATGTAATCAAATTTATCGATACCACTAACATAGATATCTGGTGTCATGTTTTCAGTGAATGAATTCAAGTTTAAAAAGCCACTGGAATGCGGATTTGAAAGTTTGGTGATTGTCGTCAAATGCGCCAAACAATCATGCTTATTAGACGATACAGTGTTGAAATTTGATGTATCGTTTTTCAATAAATTGGCTATCCAAATGCCTGATACCAAAAACAACAAACAGTCATTTGTTTCAACAATGAAATCACTAATCATATCACCATCATAATCTTAACAAACAAAAAATGAATTAATAAAAATTTTTAATAAATAATTAAATTTACCTAAAATGAACGGTTGTGAAATTGCATTAGAAAATATTTTTCTCATTTGTTTCGAACAATTGAATTCATTTAATGTATTGCCGTAAATTAAAAAAATATCATAAAGCTTATCAGAATTTTCAGATTCGACAGTGATCAACAAGTCTTGATAAAATCGACCGGTAAAATCAAAAGCAGCCACATTATGAATTCTATTTTTGAATTCACATTTAAAATTTTTAAAGTGGGACAAACATTGACGAGAGCCAAAATACGACAGTATTGTTTTTCCATCAACACAAGTCTCTCCTTTCATCATTTCCACTTGTAGTCCCTGATTAGACAACATAAATATATCGGTCAAACCATCGGAATTTAAATCTCCAAAAGCAATTGGCAGAGCATTAAACTTGGCGATTTGCTTTGAACTCGAATTAATAGAGTGTGGAAACTGTATTGATCAATTGGTAAAATTCGATTTAAATCGGCTTTGTTGAATGTTTTTTGCAACAGATCACTAGTAGAAGTTAAAATTGATGGTTGAGTTTCAATATTATTCAATCGTGTCTCATTGTGAAACGAAATGACATCATTTTGTTCAAAAACTGTAGATTGCTTGAAGAAAAAAGATCGCAACACAAAAATGGTAGTCACAATTCCGGCTAGTATCACAACCAGAACAATCACTCGACATAATGTTATCGGTGAATTGGATTTTTCTGGTTTATCATAATTCATTACCGCAATTTGAAATTCGTAGTTTTTGATTTAAAAAAAAACTTCAAATGAATAAAATTGAAATTTGAGCATTGAAGCTAAAAAATTTCGAGGAAGTGAAATAGCAGAAAATTTATCAACAAAAAATTCGGGATAACAATTTTTTTGTTGATTATATGTGATGACGAGAAGACAGAAGAAAAATATTTTTGTAATTCGTTAATTTATGATGATCATCGGAAAACAGCTTTCAAAAACCGACTAGATTCAAAAAAAAACTGATATTCAATTGCTGGTACCATACGAATAGTATGAGTTTTTTAGTTTGGAGGTCTCATTCAAAATTCTCCAACAACTGGTGGTTTTTTTTTGTGAAATAAAAAAAAAGTTGATTATTCAAATTACATTGTCTTTTAAAACAACAAGTACTTTTATGACAACAGTCAATACGATATCATTAATGATAAGTTATGATTGGTAATATAAATTTTTTTTGAGCAATTTTTATCGGTATCTGTGTGAAGGTATATTTAGATTAAAACGAACCAACAAAAAAAAAATGTATTGCACTTGAAGAGTAACTGCATAGTTTATTGTTGGATAAATATACTTAAAAAATTGAAAGCAAAAAAATCTGAAAACTATGAAGTGGACCAGAAACTGAAAAGATATTGGTGTATATGGTAGGCATTTATACAAATATGATATTAGTTGAACACATGATTTATATATTCGATAATTAATGTGGCTATAGAACAAAATGATGGTGATTATAATGAAAATAAAGGATCACTGTGAAATGTTTACACAAACGATGACTTTAATCATTTTTTGCATTATTTATTTACTTTTATGTATGGATGTATCCCTCTCCTCCTCCCCCCCCATAAAAAAAACTAATGATGATAAGTTTTTTTTCCATGTTTGCAACTGATTAAAAATGATGATGGCTTTGCTTTTTCTTTCTGCTTCTCCAATATGCGTTATGTGACGTAAACACCCGAAAAAAAAGTTCCTCTAAATAGAATTGAAGAATGGGAATAGGAAGAAACAGAAAAAAAACAAAAAGTTTAATTTAATAATTGAAAACAAAAAAATTTAAAACGAAGTTTATGAAAAAGATGTGGAAAAGCGCTTGAAAAAAAAACAGAATTCGAATGTTTCGGTTAGCTTTCCATTGAAAGTGTTACTGTCATTTGATTTTTTTTTTTTCGTTGTTAGTTTTGGGAAGAATAAAATCTATGAAATGTTTATGTTTCTGTGATATCTGTTGCGCTCATCCTCATCATATTTCAGTGTTGTTTTTATTTTACCCATTTCAATAGAAACAATGAGCAACATCAAAACAAGCCAATAGTGACTGACAGCACACACACACTAACAAAAGAAAATGATTTGTAAAAAATATTTTATTTTTTCAACTCTGTGATTGACATGAAAGCGATGCAAACACAACAATCGATTTGGAAATTCCGAAATGATGTAATATTTGTGTAGTTTTGTAAACTCGATGAAACGATGGTTATTGGTTGTTTTGTTTAACAGGAACAAACAAAATTTTAATTCATTTTTCTTATATGATACCAACAACAAGAATAAGAGTCACGGTAATGTGGAACAAATTTTGAAAGATTTGATTAGCGTAAATAATGGCTGAAAATCACTTCAAGCATTGATTCAAATATTTTATGAAAATGCTAGTGCCATCTTTGAAAGAAAAATTTAATTTTTTTTTAATTTAAAAATTTAATTTGTGAAATACGATGTGAATTGGAAACTCGTTCTGATTGGATCGTTCTTGTGAAAGAAAAATTTACTGCTTCAGAATTTCATACAGGAATAAAAATTTTTGAACTGAGAAGATTCTTTGAAATTTTCTAGTTTTTAAATAAACTGAAAAAGTTTGTAAGAGAAAAAAAGAAAGACTAAAAGTATTTTAATATAAATCTTATATTTTCAAAGAAATTATCATAAAATTATAATCAATCATAGTAATCTTATACAATATATAATAAATACGATAATTATATCGGCATAAACATACATTTAGAAAAAAAGAATCAAACTTTTTTTTTTCAAAGTCAATGATGTGTCAAAGTTTGATCAATTTTGTGGTGAAAGAGCCTGATCATTCAACTTGTTGTTCATTGATTCAGATCAGTTTTTTTTCATTTTATTTTTATATTTGTAAATAGACATTTAAGTAAAAATTAGAAAAAAATTACCAAAATTATTGAAGATGTTGAAACACTTTGAAATTGAAAAATATAGGTGAAACACGCAAGCATATTGAAAAGTTTATCATGAGAATTCTTTTAAAACTTTTGTTGTTATTAGTTTTCAGCAAGAGCAATTGTCTTGTCGTTGTTGGCCAGGATCCGAGGATAAATTGATCTTATCAGGAAATTCAGAATTGTACAATTCCACTTCGGTCTCTTGAGCCAATCCATTTTTGGCTACTGTTTGAAACGCTTGATCAACATTAACAGCTTCTTTGGCCGATGTTTCGAAGTAGGGAATGTTATTTTTACTTTGGCACCAGCCTTGAGCTCGTTTAGTTGAAACCTAAGTGAAAAAAAAATATTAAACCCAAAAAAAGCAAGAAAAAAAACTTACAGCTCGGTTTTCTAAATCAACTTTATTTCCAATAACAACAAACGGAAAATTTTCTGGATCTCTTGGTGATGCTTGAATCAAGAATTCATCTCTCCATGAGTCCAATGATTTAATGTTGAAGGCGAAGTCACATCATAAACTAGAACACAACAATCAGCCCCTCGATAAAAAGCAACGCCTAAAGATTGAAAACGCTCTTGTCCGGCAGTGTCCCAAATCTTTTTAGTAGTCAAATTAGCCAAATTTCAGTGAAAAATTTTCCATACCTGCATAGTAACCAATCGATCGTCAACAATAACTTCTTTTGTTAAAAAATCGGCTCCAATTGTTGCCTTATATTGATTCGAGAATTTATGATTCACATATTGATTCATCAAGGATGTCTTCCCAACGCTGATATTAAGGAATTTTTCAAATCTGAAAACTTAGAAACAGAGAAACATACCCACTATCACCAAGAATGATCACTTTCAATAGTGCCTTTTTTCGACACGCCATTGTTTTATTGTTTCACAGAACGAAACCTGATAGAAAAAAAAATTTAGTATATTTTTAAAAATTTATTCAATTAAAATTGCAAGAAAATATTAAAAAAGTTTTGAAACAACAAATTGAAAAATCTATCGAGTTACTAAAAAGTGCGATTGAAACACATAAAAGCACACATAAAAAAAACGAAAGATAAATGTGCCATCATTTTTAATACAAAAACAATCAATCTGTTTAAACACAGATGCACACAAACTGAAAGTACAAATTTATTTTGATTATTGGAAAATTGGTGCTTTCATTTTCTTCCGAAACTAAGTCATCTAATCATTTTTTAATTTATTAAATACTCTACAGACGTTTCAAATGTTTGAGTCAAAAATTTTCATAAATTGATGATTGATCATACCTAGAATTTTGTGAAACAGTTGGTACGAATACAAGGATGCTTCAATCAAAAATGCAATGTTTTAAATTTAGATGAAATAGCTATATTGAGAAAAACGTATTTTTGTTTAGCCTATAAAAAAAATCGAATAAAAGTTTTTTCATAGATAAACAGACCTACCTGAAAATGAAATCACTCAAATTTTTGGATAAAAAAAATCACACCCCTTTTGATAAAAACAATGATCAATTTGAATGAGAAGAAATTTATTTTTCGTGAAAAATAGTGTTTTGATATCGTTGATTGAGAAAAAAAAATTTTACAATCAAAACAATTATTCAAAGTCAGTTTTTCCTTTAACTCGAGGGTTTTAAGAATGTTTTTATAACAAAAACAAAAAAAACATACGCTTTTAATTTGCTTTTTTTCAAAAACGCATAATTATTTACAACAACCAGCAACAGTCACAAGAAAACATACACACTGATATATTGTGGTCTGTGTGTTACTGCTGTTTTCACAAATAAACAAATCGATGACGACGTTTCTGTTTTTCAAGCTACTACCAAAGTAGGTTTAGTTTTTTTTTTTGTTGTTCAGAAAATATTTTTCTGATATTATTGTGACGTATTTTTTTGTGTGTGTTGACTTTCAATTCTTTTCAAATGAAACATTAAACTTTTGATAATATATGAGAGAGAGAGATTAAGTTGAAAAGAAAAACTGTTGTTTTGGTGTTGGTTTGTTGTTGATATTTTTTTCCTACTCTTTATCAATCGTCTTCTTCTTCTTTATGATCATCTTTAACAACACAAAAAACTCTGAACGTCTTATTGTGGTGGTGGAGTTGATATGACAAATGCTACTACCATGAAACTTTGAAAAGAGCCAAAACAGCTATTCAAAAACAACGTTACGGCTGTTTTTATTTTTTTTCCAAAGATTATAATGATGACATATTTGTAATAAATGTAGTCGATGATTTTTTGTCTTTTTATTATCTAACAAGAAAATCACATCATTATCCCTCCTTTCCTTGTTTTTGATTCAACCTAGTTTTTCCCCTTGTGTATCTCGCCATTTTTTGTTCAAGATTATTGTAATGGCTTATTGCCAGTCATATCACATCGTTGAACTATGAAATTACTGAATAAGATTATTATTTGATACCATGAAATTTGACAAAATTGATCAAAGTTTTTATTCGGCATTTGGTGGCGTGAAAATATTTCAACTTATTCGATATAATTAATATTCAATGTTTTTTTGTTTTTTAAAATTGTTTGAAAACTTTTTTATCCCTCTCTAATTCAATGGATCCGATTTCGAGGAATTTCTTCTGGACAAGACCTGTCTTATCTGCCGAAAAAAGTGAAAATTTACGAATAGTAGAATGGGCCAAACTGCATCATCACTATTTAGATGATAGTCATTTTTGTAAAGCTGTTCTTTACAAAGAAGTTTATGATACAAGGTAAATAAAAGTTGATTAATATCAATTAATTTTTTTTTATATACAAAATGTGCTAGTATTCGGATATGGGATTTGATGATTTTTGTTCCTAATTTAATATTTCTACTGTATTTATTGTGGCATTCAAGGAAATCCATCGATCGTGTTCGACAGTTACAAAACTTTCCAATATTACGAAATTTTTACATATTCATTTATCTCTGTATTTTTTTATCGATGCTTCGTTGTTTCATTTCAGTGTTAATGAAAGTCAACACAACCGGTGGTGATATCATCGACAAAGTATTTTTTCAGAATTTTTGAAATTTTTTTTTATCAGTTTTTTTTTTAAAAAAAAAAAAAAAGATATTTTGGGTCGTCGTTCGTTTTTTCTTATTGTCAACAGAGATCTCAGTGTTGGTGTTTGGTTTATTTGCCGGTCATTTGGATGTTCGTCAATCTATTCGACGAATATTATCCATTACTTTGTTTGTCTCACTAGTCTATTCAGCTTGTCAAGGCTCGTTTGAAATCATTGCGCCCGATGCTTCTTTTTATATTCAATCTAAATCTTATTATTTGTTTGGTCATGGTGGCATGATTTTCTGGTTTGCTACTTGTTTTTTTTCGTTTCTTGTCTACTTGATTGTTTTTCTTCTGCCTTGGTCTCCATGCAGGCATCGATTGTTGCTTCCCAGTAAGTTTCTTGAAATGAATACTTGTCATTCAAACTAATTTTATACTTAATCATGAAAAATAGCCAAAAAAGCATTTTATTTGTATGCTGCGATATTATCTGTTTTGAATTTAGTTCAGGCCATTGGTGCTTTGATGTTCTATTTGAACGTGTCCGAAGGCTTATGCATTGTTGATGCTACGACATATTTATATTTTACTGCTTTTACTCCATTGGTGTATCTTATTTTCTTATCGCCATTTTTGGCTGTTGGAAGTTCAAGCTCAGCGGCCTCAGCCATGGTCACTACGCATGCTGGTTTAGAGGCAACTGTTGCGGATAACAGAGGTTCAAGTTCTCGAGTTCGTTTGGCCCCATCAGTTCCATTAACAAGGCCAACCAATTTGTTCAGCTCTGGTTTAAGAGGAGCTGTGAATTTTTCGTATCGACCACAAATCGACGACGAACTCATCGATCCAGATGATGAATTTCCTAGTAGCATTAGTAGTATGATGAGTGGTGGTTTGCATTTTGATCATTACAGCCCCTATGCTTACAATGGCAACAACCAAAGAGAAGGATCATTTTTAGTGTATGAAGCTAATGATGAAAATAATAGTCAATTAAATTTCAACGACCCTTCTAGTCGATCCAAAAATTTACAACGTCATCCAGCAATACCGAGAGATTTTTCAGCATTTTCTTTACATCAACGCTCAATAATTGATTCACAAATAATGCTCGACAATCAACATTCCGATGTAGAACAGCAGAAGCTTCAACTAAATAACAAAATCACTAAAAAAGATGATAATTCTTTAATCGAAACATCGGCCAAAGATCATTTACTCGAATCACTGATGCTTCAAGAACAATCGCCTCAAGTGAAGAAAAATTCAGAAACTCTGTTTTCAGCTAATAAACAATCAAAAAATTCTGATTTTGAACTTTGATTAATAGAATTTTTCTATTCAACCACTCAAAATTTTATTTAGTCAAAGTTCATAGATACAAGTTTTGGTATTATTATTTGATTTCATTCTCTAATATAGTTTTCTATTTTTTTTAAGATGAATTATTTTTAAATTAACTTCGAAAAAAATTAAACTCTACAAATAATTGAAATTTGTTGAATTTCGAATAATTTTGAAAGCTTATAAATGCTATGCATTTTGATTTATGTTTAGTTTAAATTCGTTTATATTTGATACAATCATTAGATGGCTCAAAAACAGGTTCTAAATATTTCCACTAAAACAGTGGTTGATAATCGAAAGGTCGAAAAAAGACAACAACAGCACATCAACCAACAAAAAAAACTTGTCAAAATTTCAAAAAAGAAGATCATGATGATGGTGACGTTTGTGAGAGCAATTTTCCAGACCAAACTTTATCATTTCATCATGAAAAGTTTTATTTTCAAAATAATGATGAATTTTTGAAAGATGAAGATGATTTTTCAGTTTCCAATCATAACGGAGACTTAAATCCATTGGCAGTGAATGATTTGAGTTCAATTTATTTTCAACATTCACAAATACCTAATCAAAAAATAAAAATACAAACTGAGCTAGAAAATTCAAAGCAGACCAATACCGAAGATACGGATGATCAACAAGAAGATGATTCAATTTCTATTGAGTTTGATCATGATTTTAAGAGTAAGTCTTTGAATGAACAAGCGTTGATTATCGAAAAAATTGAGAATCACATCCAATGTGTTCGCAAAAAATGTTCGAAATTGAAGAAAAAACTTCAAACTATAGAAAAAGCTAAATGGCCAAAAATATTTGATGATCAAGAACTGAAAATCACTCTTTTTTCAATTTTACATTTCATCAAAAAACCAAAAAGTTTGAACAAAGTTTTAGATGAAGTGTTTCAAGATAACGAAATGTTGACCAAATTGAAAAACATCAATGCTGAAGTGAATCGATTTGTCAAGTCTGTTAATTCTAAAAATAAAAAGAATGATCAAAAAGCTCGAAAATTTTTAGTGAAAGCTGAGCAGACAAGTAAAAATGTGGATGCCATCATGTTATTGAACAAAGTATACACTTGAATCAATTAATTTTTTTTTTTGAAACGAATTTATTTTTATTAGGCATTGAAACTCGGTTCGGAAAATATTTGGATGGAAATCTGTCAAGCTCGAGCAAAACGTTTTTTCGAAAACTCGGATTTTGTTAATGCTTCTCTTGAAGTAGAATCGTTTTTTTCTCATCAAGCCTTATCATCAGAATCTGATAACGGACAATTGTTAGAGATTGGAGTGATTAGTTTTTATTTGTTGGCCAAAAATGCCACATCCACACTGTCAAGCGAAGAGAAAGAGCATCGTGGACGAAAGTATGCTTTGGCAAATTTGATCAAATCGGAAAACTTGTTTGCTAGACTCAAGCTCAATGCTGAATTAGAACCAAAATTGTTTGGACCCTATTTAAGGAGTGTAAAACGCCGTTTGCGATTTACTGATGAGACTATTTTTTACAATAGTTTTAGAGAAAAATTGTCTCTAGTTTCGTCGGTTAGTTATGATTTTGCAAAGGTTAGTTTTCAATGAATTTTGTTCAACTTTTTGGTCGGTATTGATTTTACTGAATTTATCTTAGTAGATTTTTTAAAGTTGAAACTTCAAACTTATTCTAACGTTTTTTTATTTAACAGCTAGAAAGATATTTAAATTATACAAATATTTTCAACAATAACGAACAACTGGTTTTTTTGAACAATCGATATCAATAGTGGCTGCTAAACCTATTGAAAAAAACGAGAAAATTTTCTATGAAATGCCAATTGCCGTTTCAATGGTTCGACAAGATCGTCGACACCATTGTTTATTCTGTTCGAGGCAACTTGGCCATCGTTATTGGCCATGTAAAAATTGTTCAGAGGTCATTTTTTGCGATGAAATTTGCGAACGTGTAGCAAGACTATCGCGTCACAATCGAACGTGTCGGTTTTCTTCGTTGTCGGTTTTACGTTATTTTAAAAATGATCATTTAATAACCTTAGTTTATGATCTTTTATCGTTCATTTCGATTCGTGAAGCTATCGAATGGTGTTCAAAAGACGGCAAATTTTATGAAAAACGCTTCAAAATTTTGAAGAATACCGAATATCAGAATTTTGATTTGTGGGCTTGGTTTAATATCTTGTCTACTGGTCGATTTAATGAGATAGATGAAATTGGACTCTATATCTCAAAGACTATGATCGATTTTACAATGCTCTCTGTTTAAGTTTGTTGGTTTTGAATCAATTTCAATTAACTAAAACTGATTTGTCACCTGATGATTATTTTGAAAACGAATCAATCTCAGAAAACAAACTTGAAACTACTGATATTGAAAGTTTGCCAAATTTGGTTCGAATAATATATATCACCATGTATAGTTTGTATCAGTGTCCGATAGTAGATCAAGGTCTTGTTTCACATTCGTTTGAGGATCCAATAACTAAAAAAAAGTGGTTCGACTCGCAAGGAAGAGCGTTAGGTGTTTTCGGAGCTTTGATGCCTTTTGGGTGTTTGAATCAGACTAATGTGAAACGAAGATTCGCCAATAATGGAAAATTAGAATACATTGCCGTTCGCAACATCGAACCGGGTCAACCATTGGTTCTGTTTCACGGCTTAAATAATAGTTATGCTAGAGAGAAGCTTAGAAAGGAGAGAAATCGATATGGTCTTCGTTTATGCCAAACCAATTGTTCCTTCTGTACAAGAAAATCTATTTTCCAATGGCATCGAATTCTGAAAAAAAATACAAATGATGAGACAAATGACGAAAATAAAAAACTTGCAACATCAAATTTCACAAAAAATAAAAACTTTACCAATTTTGAAAGATGGAGTAACGAGCGATTGGCATTGGCATCGCTTGGAAATTCCTATCTGGAACAAAGTTTTGAAGAAAAGAAAACTTTCCAAGATAACTTTAAAAATCTATCCTGATTTTAAACTATTTCTAAACTATCTCAAAAAAAACTATAAAATTTTGAAATAAAAATTGTGATTTCTGAATTAACCAAGTTTTAAACTAAAGCTTTAAAATTAATTACCAGAAGATGACACTGCTGTAGAAGCTTGCTCGTATTTTTTTTTCTTCTGCTGATCCAAAATAACTTTACAAAATAAATTTTTTAATTTTATAATTATTTTTTTGTTTATTTGTTCAATTTTTCTATTGATTCCATCATGGAAAACTCTTGTTCCAAAATTTTTTTAACACAGAGACTGAGATTTATTTGAATCCAATCGTGCAATAAAATTCCTAAAGGATCCAATCGTTTTGTTGCTTCTGGTTCAAGCAAAGCACCCAGCAGAGAAAGAACTTCTGCGGAAAGTTTTCGTCTAGGAATGGACCAAGCTCTATTCATTTGAGCTTGATACATTTGCGAGTAATTCAAAAATCTTTCAAATGGAAGTTTATGAGTCAACATTTCGTATAAGCAAACTCCCAACGCCCAAATGTCAGCAAGAAATGGATTGTAATCTAAATCAACGACTGAATCGAAATCTTCAAAAATTTCGAGACGTAGTATTTCAGGTGCCATATAGCAACGAGTGCCAGCAAAGTTCATAGATTTTATTCGACTCTCTTTTTCACGGTAAACTAATTGCGATAAGCCAAAGTCCGTTATCTTCACCGTTAAAATTGGACACTGGGATTTTGTCTTTGATTTTTTATTTTTTATTGGAGTATTTGAAGTTGTTAGCATAATGTTGTCCAATTTCAAATCTCGATGAGCTATTTTACGGCTATGTAAGTAAAATACTCCTCGTAGAATTTGAACAAAATAAGCATGAGCATCCTCCTCTGAAAATGCTCCATTTTTTTCTAGATAATCCATTAATGATCCACTGTCCGCATACTCCATGATGATATATGCTTTGTCTTCGATTATAAAATGATCCAATATGCCAATAATGTTGGGATGTGAAAAACTTTCCATAATACAGATTTCTGATTTCAAGTGACGCAAAGCTCGTCTTTTATTTTTAGGAGATGTCAAATGAATGACTTTGCATGCCAAATAATAGTTTTTGAAACGAATCCGAAAAACAGTGCCATAACCACCTCGTCCCAATTCTCTGTCCATTTTATAGCCACGATTCGAAAAAATTTCTTCAACATTTTTTGAAGAATCACATGGAAGCTCAATTTTTTCAGTAAAATTATTTAAATCTATTCGGCTGATAGAACTTTTGAAGAACTCTCTTTTTGAAGAGCTATACGATGGAATCATTTGTTTCAGTTTGTTTAGATGAGAATTCTCATTACTTTTACCATTGTTTGGCAATAGGAAAGAAATTTCAAAAGTATTTTTCAAAAAATACGATTTGTTTGATAGTTTGCTTGGTTCCTTGACAATCGATTGAACCCCAAATTGACTAGGACTCGCCACTTTATTCATGTTGGTATAATTATTATTATTAGATTTTTGTTTGCAACAGCTTAAGGTTGGCAAACACATGATTCGAAATGAAAAAATTTTCTATGACGAAAAACACTAATCAGCTTGAACAAACGAACATTTGAACTTTGAAATCATTTTATACGACTTGAAAAGTGATTGTTCCATTGAACGATTGTAACAAATTGAAAAGAACAATATATTCTCTTAGCTTGAAGCTAATAGTTTTTTTTCTGTTGAATTAATTGAAATTCTATTTCATCAAAGATTTATTAGATCACTCTATCGATCAAATGTAAATGTTCATTAAAAAAACTTAAGAATTGTTCGAATTGTGCTAGGGAAAAACTTTTAACGTTTCTCAATTTTCATTGGCAAAACTGAAACCAAATGAAATGGAATAGATTTTTCAAACACCAATTTTTCAGGTGTTTCATCACATGGTAAAAATCTATACTTCAATAAGATTTTGGCAAGACAAATTTTGATTTCTTGATAGGCAAATCTCATTCCAAGACAATTTCGAGGACCAATACCAAAAGGTAAAAAAGTGTAAGGAACTAGAAGATGTTTGTTTTCTGGTAAAAATCGTTCTGGATTAAATCGTCCTGGATCAGGGTAATATTCTGGACAGTGATGAACAGCATAAACTGGAATTTCAACTATCAAATTTTTAGTCAAGGGAATATTTGATAATTTATAATCGTCTTTCACTAGAACTCTTTCCAAACGAATCGCTGGTGGATATTTACGTAACGTTTCATTTATAACAGCTTTTAAATATGGATTTTCGTTTAAAAGTTTTTCATAATAACATTCATCATTTGGCTTGTTTTCTATTGAAAACTGTTTAAGCTCTTGATAAAGTTTTTCTTGAACGTCCATATTCATTGCCAATTCATAAATCAAATAGGTTAATGTGGAAGATGTGGTTTCAAAACCAGCTATGAAAAACAGCATACTTTGAGCAATGATTTCGTTTTTCGATAAAACTTTTTTTCTTGAAGAATCAACATCTATCAACAGGGAAAAAAATGTTAACTTGCTCAGTTTTCACACAAATTATTTTGAGACTGACCTGTATCATTTTGAATTTTTTCTTCGTTGTCTTTTATCTCCAAGTCGTTGATCAAATTTTTTGAATAAAGATCATTTTCATCGGCATAGGCATCGATCAAAAGCTGAATCAAATCATGATTAGTATTTTTATTCTTATTCATTTTTCTCTTTCTGAGGATTTCTTCCAAAAGCTTTTGAAAAAATTTAAAACTTTTATTGTCAAAAATGAAATGAATCCCTAGTAAATCATTCAACCACCGCGGTAACATAAAGAAACCAATTGAAGTAAACCAAGAAACTTGGAAAAGTCGAGCACCGTTCTTTATAAAAGCATTGTTTTCTGGTTGACGATCCTCGACATTATTGGTATTGGTTTCTGTGGCAAAACCTGTAGAAGCAATCACGTCAATAGTGAATCCAGTGAAAATTTTTTTCGAATTAAATTCAAAACTATGCTTTTGATCGAGACTTTTTGCAAAATAGTTTTCCAATTTTTCTGAACATTTATCCATCATTGGTCCCATTGAACGTAATTTTTTCGATGTGAATATTGGTGCTGTGATCAATCGAACTCTTTTCCAATCAGTGCTTGTCATTTGAAAAAGATTCCGACTCCAAATTTCGTGGAAAACATGTGCCGAGCGTCGATTAGGAAAAAAAAGAAAATCTTTGATCAGGATAACTTTGATAAGCTCGGGATCGATCACGGTCAACGCTGGATTATTTCCATAATAAATGCCATAAACTTTTCCAAACTTGGACATCATATCCATTTCAAAGACATTTGGACGTGACCTCAATCTTTGCACAAAATTTCCAACAAATGGCCATGGTCTTGGTCCTCGTAAGTTTCTTTTAGACCAATAATTATATCGAAAAATGTACTGCCAAATTGAAAATACGACAAAAATAACTGCTGCGATGAACCAGTTTGAATCTAACATTTTAAAAGTCTTAGTAATAACAAATATATGAACAAGTCGGTTTGAAGTGGTATTTTATAGCATTTTTTTTTATCATTTGATATTTTAACATTTATCTTCCATATCTGAATAGTGACAATCAGCAAGAAAAACTTGGCCAACTATTTTGATTGATAAAAGTCAAAGAAAATAAATGATATGAACTTCTATATCGTTAAAAAAATTCTTGAATAGGAAAAACATCATTTTTTCAGAATATTTCAGTTTTTTTTTTTAATAAAAAACGATATTTAAGTAAAAAAAAATATTCAATGCTCATAAAAAAAACTGAATTAAATTTCAGTGCTAAAACTGATACAAAGAAAAAAATTAGATTCGGAAATTTTCTTACTGAAGATAAACCCGTTTTCGGAACTTTTTAGAAAATGGTGATGACACAGTGAGTCACTATCAGTGATAGACACAGGATCGATGTCAACCTGTAAGCCCAATAACAACTAAAATGATGAGAATTTAAATTTATTTTTGTTTAAAAAATAAAACTTTCCGAACGACCTAATATCATAAAAGTCTTAAGATAAAGATGAGACTTTCAACCAATTTAATCTCAAGAAAGATCAAACATGATATTAGTATTATGCACTTTATGCACTGTTAATACTATGAATTATTTTTTTAAAATAAAATCTCGATTTGATTATATCAATCACATAATTGCAACAGCAAGAAATAAAAATATTATTTATCAAAATAAAATTAATTATAACATTTTGTAGACATTTTCTCAACGTATCTACCGTGTAAATTGAGAGATGGGTGTGTATTTGACTTCTTAAATCTCTCGCGACCCCCGAATTTTGCTAGATTACTACATTTAGGGTCGTGACCTCTAGTTTCAAAAGCTCTGTTCTAGACCAATAACTATTAAGAAATGTATTGTCAAATTGAAAATACTACAAAAATAACTGCTGCAATGAACCAGTTTGAATTAAATATTTTAGTAATAACAAACATATGAACAAGTCGTTTTGTTCTGGTATTTTATAACAATTTTTTTATCAATCGATATTTTAAAATTTATCTTCCATATCTGAATAGTGACATTTAACGAGAAAGTCTTGGCCAACTATTTTGATTCATAAAAATCAAAGAAAATAGATGATATGAACTTCTATATCGTTCAGAAAATTCTTAAAAATATAAGAAAAACATCATTTTTTCAGAATATTTAGTTTTTTTTTTTATTGAAAAAAATGATATTCAGGTAGAAGCGCTGAGAATTTGAATTTATTTTTGTTTAAAAAACGTAACAACGTTCTGAACCACCTAATATTTTAAAAATCTCAAGATAAAGATGAGACTTTCAAACAATCTCAAGAAACATTGATATTAGTATTATTAGTAGTATTATGCACTTTATGCACTGTTTATACTATAAATTATTTCAAAAAAATCTCGATTTGATTATTCATCAACATAATTAACCTAGAATAATTGAAACGGCAAGAAAAAAAAAATTATTTATTACAATAAAATCAATTATAACATTTTGTAGACATTTTCTCAAATAAAACTTTTCAGAAAAAATTTCAAAAAAAAAAAACAAAACCAACAACAACAAAATCCAAGAGTTGAGATTTGAACATTTCACAAAACATTAGTCAAAAAATACTTTCAAAAAAAAAATTCGATTCTAGATTGTTATCCATAAAAAAGCACTTGTTTGCTGATTGTTTTAAAATTTTGGAATCAGGATGTATATAGGGATAATCAATGTAAAAAAAACATTTTGTTGTTTTAACAAAATTTTCTTAAATCCAAAAAAAAACTAAATGTTTCAAATAAATCTTTGAAAAAAAAACAATGACAGAATATAAATTCTACTTTTCTTCCAAAACCAACGACAACAACAACTTTAAACAGCCAAAATAAATGTAACTAAATAAAATTTTATAAAAGGCACTAAAAGCAATCAATAGTTAATTAAAAATGAAAGTATTTAGGTTTGTTTTTTATACCGATTCTTTGATTAAAAAAAATGATTAAAATGGAGCAACAAAAAAAAAAAGAAATGGGATAACAATTAATGAAAACGAATTGTATTGTATTTCTGCAAATGACAAAACAAAAAGCAAACTAGTTTAACTCAGGTAAATAATAACAAATAATTATTTCATAGGTGTTTGTTTGTGCAAGGCATTGATTTTTCTTCAATAAAAGGGCTTGTTTTTAAAATTAAAATCAATTCAACGATGTCAATGTGTGTGTGAACAGAGCAATATGATCATTATCACAGTATCAGAAAAACAAAAAAGAAGGCAAACAAACTTCAATGAGGCAAAAACATGAAAAAATTCCCAGTTTCAATTATCATTTTTTGTTATTATTATTTTTTGATGGAGTTGGTTTTTGACTGAATCGATTCTCGGCTTCAAGCAAAAGTTGAGCTGCACGGTCCATTTCTTTATAAAGAAAAAAAAATTGAATCAATTTGAACAATTTGTGTGTGTGTTACCTTCTTGTGAAATATTCAAAGCTTCGGATAATTCACGACGAGCGATAGATGGATCAATATACTTTCCCAGTCCTTGTTCCACAAGAACTCGGCCAACCAAACTTTCAGCGCTACCAATCACTGGTGTTGTAGCCGTCGTTCCATGGAACGAGGATCGAAAATTTTTATTTGCCGAATGCCTAAAATCATTGCCAATAGTAGAAAGATTACTATCAGAATAGACTAGATTTATTTTTGAATGTAGCTGCTGAGGCTGTTTTGGCTTGTTATCATAATTTTTTCCGGCAAATGATTCCTCGAATGCTGTTGTTGTTGTTGGCGGATAGAGTTGACCACTAATGTTGATTTTAACATCATTAGAAGAAGCTTTTGATGTTTTAAGCGGTAAGCGATTAAAGGAAGCACTTAATCTACGATAGCAAGTGGTCAGAGCGGATGAAGGCGATGATGAGATTCTTGTTTTAATAACACTAGATTCATTGTGCAAATTTTTGACTTGATGAAACTTGTTTTGATGATAATGAAGATCTTCACTTGATGCTCGATTTCGAATCTTTCTATTATTGGAACGTTTGTTTTCCAAATGAAATGTTTTTAGATAAACATCATTGTGAAAATCAAGATGGCTTTCGTATCGTTCACTAGATGGTGCCAAATTTGTCATATCATAGCTATTTCGTTTTCGGAAGCAATCCGAAAAACGACGTTTAAGCACATTAGGTGCTTTACTTAAAAGAAGATTCTTACGATTATTACTTTGATTATCATCACCACCACCATCATCATCATCATCATTTGAACAGGTAATTTTATTCGATTTTTTACGATTCAGCCAAACATCAATCAAGCTATTTCTCTTGTCAACAACACCACCATCATCATCATTTTCTGCTTCCATACCAATCGTTATTGAAACTAAATCTTGATCATTAGAGTCTATCTCTTGAGGCTCCATAATGATTATATCCGGAGGGATCCTTTGAATCATCGAATTAATCGACGATTTAATTGTTTGACCAGAAAAAGGCGAAATTTCATCACTACTAAGTAAAAAGCGGTTGTATTTGGTATATATTTGTGAAAGAAAATAAATTTAGACAATAATCGGAAATATATTGTAATGACAAACAAACAAACAAAAAGCCAAACAAATTGGGAAATTTTTTTTTTCACTACTAGAATTCAATAACTAGAAGAAAGTTTTTAAAGCAACTATTAATCAATAATTGAGAATTTTATTATTGTTTGGAACTAATTGTTTTGCTTAAAAAAAATGCTCATTAAACTTAAAGCAAACAAGCAATCACAGACAAACAAAAATCATTTTATCTTAAAGCATCATCACATTATCTCAAAGCATCATTCATCATCACTATCATGGACATGCACCAATTTCAACAAAAGAAAAGAAAAAAAACTTCACAAACGCAATCGGTCAATACCGAAGCTTTGGCGAAGAATCACTGTTAGTATGGTGAATATTATTTTTGGATTCACTACGATTGTTAGTGATATTTGAGCAAGCGATATTTGAATTTGAATGTTGTTGCTTTTCATCATCACCATCCCTCTTATCATCATCATCATTATTTACTAGGATAAAGGGATGAGAATCTATGTTGGAACAATCGATTATTGCTTCTGTTGTTATGGTTTGGCATTGGTGAGACATGTCGGTCAACGAAGGCGATATCAATGAGACTGTCGATGATTGATTTGGTGAATGATAAAATCGAGGAATCGGACTAGAATTCCGGAACAACGGTGGTGGCGGTATTAAAAAATTAGAACTGTTATTATTAAAAAAAATATCGTTCGATGGAGAATATTCTTTGAGAGTAATTGGCGAACAACTTTCGGTGATCATTGGTAAGTTCTCAGTGGTTGTATTGACAACCACCGAATGAGATGATGGTGAAGGAACATCGTAATCAATGCAAGGCATTATCGTATTGGTAGATTGGAGAATCGATTTCGATGTTGATGGTTTCATTTGTTCATTGTTTAATTGATGTTGATATGATTGATTAAAGGGATGATGAGAATAATGATTATTATAATAATCATTATTATTATCTTGATGAACGACAACATTATCATTCAACTTTTGTCTCATTCCAGTAAAACTATCACAGCATTGATAATAACAACAATAATAATGATAATAATAATAAGCATAAGGCGAACTTGATAATAATGATTGTTTTTTTGATGACTGGTGATGATTGGAGGCATCGGTTACGAGAAAGCAACTATTATAAGCAGTTTCATTACTATTACTATTATTTTTATTATTATTAAAATTATTCGATTTGGGAAGCACTGTTGAGAAAGGGCATCTCAATTTAAATTTATCATTGTTAGCGATCATCATCATCCTCCTCATTGGCGGTATCAAAGCATTATTAGTTTTATTGGCAGCACAACAATCATATGATGCGGCATCATTCTGTAATTGATTAATCATGATTTTTTCATTATTTTTGATGAATTCTGTTTCAGAACTGTAAAATAGATACAACAACAACAACAATCAATCAATCAATCAATCAATTATGTAGCTCTAAATATCTGATCTGATGGTAAAAAATGATTGGTGATTGAATAATATTCAAAACTTAGCAAAAATTTAAACTTTTAAATGGAGAAGGCCAGAAAATAAAAAAAAGTAACAAAAAAAACAAAAAACAAACCAAATCAAACCGTAAAATAGTAAAAACAGAGGGATTTCATCATAATAATTATGATAGCTTCACCATCTTGATTATGAGGCATCATCAACCAACGTAACATACCTGTTCAAATTTTCGATTTGTTCTCGATTCTTCACTGATTGAACTAGAAATAGATTAATTAAATTATGAAATAAAAAAAATTAGATTCATTCTATGTTCCTATGTTGATTGTGTTCTGTTTTTTTGTGATACCTCTAGAGAAGACAAATTCTTGATCTGATCGTCCATCGGTGATATGATAAGTGGCCGGAGCTTTTTTCAATTTTACTGTTGACCAAACATTACCAAACAAAGTATGATTACGACGATGCATCGGCTCCCAATCCGGTCCGTTCTCAAAATTATCCTCATCCAGATTACCTGAAATGGCTCGACGAATTTCTGGGCCAAACTCGTGTAGGCTTCTTAAGCCAGCTTGCAAAGCAACAGTAGATTCCATTTCTTGATTGTAGTTTCGTTCACGTTCTTCTTTCTTCTTTTTGAAACGTCGAAAATAATCTTGTATCAAGAAGGTGGCATAGAACTTTCCAACTGTCACTTCATCATCGGTCGCTGGTGGAACAACTTGATCCAAAAGCTTTGGGCTAGTTCTTTTCCAAATTTTTCTAATCACAGCCCGAAGCTCTTCATTGGCATCATCAATGTTGCCGTCTGTTTTGATTCTCAACGCTGTTCTTACAATGGCAAATAAAGTGGCGTTGAACATAACAGTGCCATCACTATTCAATGGCATGTTCATCGAGACTAGCCGCTTGCAAGCGACTCGATGTGGACAAAGTTTTCCAAAACCCAATGGTGGTGAAATTTTCCGTAATAAAGTGACAACATCCAAATGTTTTATGCGGCCTTTGGCATCTGGATCGTATTCCGACCAAAGCCTAACAAACTCATCTAAATGATGAGGACCTAATATCGACCAATCTCGAGTTAAATAATCAAAATTATCCATGATGACTGCCACAAACAAGTTGATGATCAAAAATGAACACAAAATGTAGAATGATATAAAATATGGGATGGCTAGTGAAGAGCCGCATGGAGCCTCCTTGCCTTCATCCGAGAATTCATCACATTTCACATCAGATCGATCAGTGCAAGACATCATAATGTCTTGCCACGCTTCACCTGTAGCTGAACGAAACAACACCAAAATAGCTTGGAAGAAAGTTTGAAAATTGTTGTTTCTCGTGATGCTTGTCTCATCGTCCAGGCCAATCTTGCCAAAGACCTGCATCCCAATGACAGCATAAATGAAGAACAACATCAAAATCAATAAAGCGACATATGGTAGAGCCTAAAGAAGAAACACATATTATATTTTTTTTTTTTAGTTAATAAAATTCTTGAAAATAGAAAAGTAGTTACTTGAAATGATTTTAAGAACGTCCAAAGCAGTGTTCTAATGCCTTCTCCTCGACTGAGCAGCTTTACCAAACGCATTACCCGAAACAGCCGGAGAAATGTTGGCCGAACAGTTGTCGACTTGACTTTGGTTTCATGTGGCTTTATGTTCAAATGGGAAATTTAAATATTAAAAAAAAACCCCAGACACAACCAAAAAACCGGCCTACATTGATCTGTTCAAAAACAATATCTATCAAACTTCCTAGAACGATGAAAAAATCGAAACAATTCCAAGGATCACCGAAATAATTCTGCATAAAACAAAGGCTATTTAAAAAAAAAAAATGATGACTTTCAATTGGTACATTACCTTAAAACGAAAGGCAAAAAGTTTCAGAACAAATTCCACCGTAAATAAAGCGGTGAAGATGATGTTTGATACAGCCAAAACATAAGTATAGGTCTCCGGTTGGTTATGGTACTGATGATAAAATAAACAACGACAATAATAATAATAAAATCACATCGATTATTTACAGTGGCCAAGCATTTATTCAATAATATTGAAATTAAATTAATTTCATTTAAAAAATAACTCACCCTCATGGCCAAAGTGATGGTGTTGAGAAGAATCAAGGCAAAAATGAAGTACTCAAAATAATGAGATGTTACCAGCCACCATACTTTATATTGTAAACGTGCTGAAAAAAAAACAAAAATTTTCTTAAATTTTCAACCTGAAACAGCTAAAAATTCAAATATCAAAACGAAGCATGAATTGTGTCCTAAATTTTTTTATAACAAACATTCTATAGAAAAAAAAATCAGAAATTATCAAAACAATAATTCCATATCAGAGTTTTTAGGAATCAGAAATAAAGTTTTTTCGTTCTTCGAGAAAAACTTTGATACTCAAAATGAAAGTGAATGAATTATTATTCTTTGTTTTTTTCTTCTCAATATCGAATGGTTCATTCTATCAAAAAGAATTTCATTAATATTGACAATTTCTTATTCAAAGTGTTCTCTCATCCAATCATTATTTATATCATGCATGATGAAATCTGAACGTGTCACTGTGTGACTTAATAATCTCTCCTAACATTGAAACCAAATGAAAAATAGAATAGAAAAGAGAATAGTTTCAGCCTATTATCGTTCTGATTTTAGAGCTTTTGAAAATTAAAGAATTATTTCCCTTGTAATCTGGGTAAATTTGATTAACAATGGGAAAAAAAAGCAAAAACGAACAAACAAATAAACAAACATCATTTTCAAAATTTAACTGAAATTACTGTTATAAAAAAAAATTTAATTTGAAAGAAAATCATTATAAAAATAATGGAAAAATTAAATTATTTCATGATAATAATATAAAAAAACAAATAATAATTATCATTATCAATGATCAAAATGATTTGAATGGAATCAAAAATTAAAAGCAAATTTGTTTATCAGAAAAATCGTTGGGAAACATCGTTTTATTTTGAGATTTCATATTTAAATATAACCAATAATAATAATAATTTTTTTTTTAGTAATTATATAAATTCTAGAGAAAAAAAATTGACTAAACTTGTAATGATTAATAATAAAAAAATAATTCTGATAGTTTTCTACAATTTGAACTTAATATTAAAAAAAACTAAATAATATTATTCTTTTAAATAAAATGATTTTTTTTTTTTTGGAACATTCTGTTTGTCAAATTTAATAAATTTATTACCGAGAAAAAAAAACTGAGCACTGTTTCAATTTTAGCACCGATATACAAGGCAAATTTTTTGTTTTTGTTGAAAAACACTCAGTACTGACAATATTTCTGCGTTACATTAAATTTTTTATTAAAATAAAAAAAACATTATTATGTTTTTTTTTTAATATGTTTTTACTATTACCAACAATGTCTGTTTGGTTCATCAAATAATGATGATAATGGATAAAGAACAGAACAGAACAGTTGCCTATCTTTCATTAGTTCATCAGATGCGAATCAATAGTATTTCATCATTCACCAGTTTTTTCCCCATTTCATTACTTTTCGTAGGAGAAATCAACAAAGAATCTCTGTTTGAATGGGAACTTTCTTTTTTTTTTTTTGTCAAAAAGAGAAACTTTTTGAGAGAGACAACTTTGAAATATAAATAAAATATTTCGAATTGCAAACAAATTAGAGTGAAAAAATATACTACTGTTTTTAGTTTTTTAAAATCACTAAATCAGTAATTCAAATGCTTTGAATGAAGGGATCTCACCTTTAGGTATATACCGGCGAACTGGTCGAGCTTTCAATGCAAATTCGATACAATTTTCTTTGATTTTTATCAAGCTCACAGTTTTTGTACTCTTGTTCACCTTCGTTTTGGAAAGTGACAATCACAAAACCAACGAATATGTTGACCATAAAAAAGGCAATCACAATGATGTAGACAATATAGAATATGGCGACATATGGTCGATTGTTATAAACCGGTCCGGCGTCCTCGGCATGCGAATCAATCGATTTATGCAATAAACTATTATTGTATTAAAAAAAAATTTTTTTAATATTATTTTCTTAATAAAATAATTTTCTAGTGTTATTGTTTTGTTTGGTTGGTTTATTAGTTTGTTTGTGACACAAACTCACTCTGGCCATCCTTCGAATGTTGAGACAGTACATAAAGTCAACATTGCCGCTCCAATATCATCGAAATTGAATTTGTTTTTGGTCCATTCGCGTTTCTCCATGGTGGGAACACTATCCACATCATTGTTGTAATGTATATAATATCCTCTATATCCAAGAACAAAGCAAAAAAAATTTTTTTTTATTATAAAAATCATAACAGCAAAGCCGACTTTTCGTTCAACTCACTGGCATTCTTCTTTGGTACTTTTCGAGATATCGTTGCAAAAGAAAAATGTCCCCTTATGGCCAAAAAAAAATTAAAGTTTTAGATTCAATTTTAGAATATAGAAGAAAGTTAGTGATAGAAACTTATTAAAACAAAAACAAGCAATGGAGGTGTTGTTGTGGTCAAGTAATGAATAGCTTCTAGCAAATAAATTATTAATGATAAAAACCAGGACAGAGAAAAATATTAAAACAAAAGCCATGCAAAATTAATCAAGATTTTTTTTTTTTTTTTTGATTGTGGCCGAGTCAACAACAAGCGAGGTACTAGAAATCAAAAATTGTCAAGATAAAAAGAATATTTCAAAAAAAAAAAAAAATAAATAATAAACTGAGATTAAATGATTAAGCTTTCAAGTTTTTAATGAATAAATTAATTTGAAAGCCAATTGGTTGCAAAGCGTCCTTTCAATCTTTCAAAATTAAAGTTAAACAGCCGCCAAAAAAAAAATGCTATATCATTTCTATTTATTTCGAAAATAAAGCATCAACATGAACAAATCGATCAGAATAAATTTGATCGAATTGTCAATGTAATCGAGTTCTTTTGTTGAGAAAATTTCCAAAAAAAAAAATTATGAAATATCTTTTTCACAAAAACATCACAAATGTGAATGATTTGTCACAAAAATTTTCTATTAATATTATTATCATCGTTTTGATATGAATTTCGAGTTCTTCCTAAAATTCGATAATAGAAATAAAACAAACAATCATCATTCTTACCGAACCGATAGACAGAGTTGGCCTATTTAGTCAATCGAGTGAAAAGAAAAATAAACTGCAAGCTTGTCGAGAGAACAACTGTTCATCACACTGACAACATTAACTGAATGTATTTTTTTCAAATTTTAAACGAAACTTCGTTTTTTTCTATTTCAAAAAATCATAGATTTTTTAATTTCTTTTGAAGAAACAAAAAAAAAATTGTTGACTAAGCAATAATTTTGGCTGTTTTTGGAGACTTTGTAAAAAATCTTAACAAGAAATGTTTAAGGAAGAAACAAGAAAAAGAGGTTTAATATCAACACCAAGCAGACACACTCTTGAGTCCAATCATTTCCCTATTTCTCTCTCTTGAGAGATTATTTCTTCTATTTTCACTGACAAAACCCTCCCTCATAAAAAATAAACAAGAATATTTTTTTTTTTTTTGAAGAAAATAAGCCTACAAGTTGTTTGAATCTTTTCTCAAGAGGATTGTCGAACAAACAAAGAAAGCAACACACAGATTCTCGGTGTTGTTAATGTTGACTCGATTGTTGTTGTGTGATAAAAATCAGTCGAGTAAACTTTGAGCTTTTTTTCTTCATTGAAAAGAAAAAGAAATTTTTTCATCAGTCACTTGAATGTTCTCGGTGACTTTAAATAATTTTTTTTTCAAAAATAAAAAAATAAAAAAATGAGGAATCTTCTTCAGTTTTAGGGCTGTGTTTCATAATTTGTGTGTTTTATATGTGTTTTGAAGAAAGAATAAATTTCAGTTTTTATTATTTTATAACCAGGGTTCGTGTTTTATGTTAAACATGTATTTTATTATTTTATAACCAGGGTTCATGTTTTTATGTTAAACATGTTATTTTTTTTAAGTTTTCCATTTGTTTATGATACCAAGTTGACCCTGTTCATTTTTTTCTATAATATTCAAGACAACATATAAATTTTTTTTGAAAAAAAAAATTGAATTATTATTTTTTCTCTATGATTCTAGAAAAGGTTACTGGATAATATGAAAAAAAAATCTTCAAAACATAAATTGTAAAGAATTTAATTTTATAAACTGAAAAAAAATTAAAACTGTTTTTTGTCAATTGAATTTTGTTTGAATAATTTTGATTGATTTGTTCCATGATTTGGATTCATCAATTTTAAGAAAAAAAAATTCACAAATTGAACCGACAACAAAATAATCAGCCAATTTGTTTATAAAAAAAAATTTAAAATTAAAATATGCGAATATGAAACGACAAAAGTAAGAAAAATGCTTCTCTAATAATTATTATAAAACAAAACTCTTGAATTATATTATAAAAATATAACGAATTTTTATTTTTGCGTATAATACGATGTTGTTTCATTTATTCAAATAACATCATTTCAAATTGTACACTGTTCAATGAGAACAAAGCGAAAAACCAAGTTGATTGTTCAAGTGATTAGACGATCACAAAGGTTTTCTACCAAACTGCTAAACACTCCATCTCATCTCAATAAATCGTTTGAAGAAATTCACAAATTTTTTGTTGTTGTTGTCATTATTACAGAAATTATCATTATTTTCGTCACATACCAAAAATTGATTCTTTTGTTCATTTTTGGGAATAGAAACAAACCAATACAAAAACAAAACAAAACATGCTCAAGGAATGTGTACATGCCAGTGAAAAAAAAACAACGAACAATCAAACAAACATAAAAACAAAAATCATTTCAAAAATTAAACAATCTAATGACTCGCTTCGGGAAAACCTTCGGAGGGTTTTTTACTGGTCAAATTTTCAATCTTGATCACGTTTTTTTACTGAATCAAATTTTGTTTCAACAATAATACCTTTAACAGTTGCAAAGCGACAACAGCAAACATAAACTGTAGCAAATAGGTGACCATCAGTATTTGCCCGATCATCTTGATAGCTACCAATACTGACTTGACAACCAGCTGGACCAATGGAGAGAGATCAATTCAAATCAAATAATTTGGTTTCATTTATTCAAAAAAAATAAAATTCAAGATTTTGGCTAAATTTTTTTTTTAAATTTGACACTTTATGCAGCACACTCACACTATTATCCCACTCGTGTTCAACTCGACAAACAATTTCATGCAGGATAGATTCAAATTTATTGCTTGCTTTTTTAAAAAATTAAACGAGCATTTTGTTGTTGTTTATATTAGTGAAAATTAATTTTTTTTTCAAATATTGTTTTACTGCAATTATTTAATACAAGTGATAGATCAAAAAGCCAATGGTTGCTTTAAGCAGGTTTATATCGCTTTGAAATGTGAGCAAACTATCAAACACTTGGTGATAAGCATTGTGAATGATTTTTGCTGTTGTTGATAATTTATTATTTTTTTTTTACCTTGAACAATTGACAACCAATCGCGGCAAACATAAAATTGAGCAAGAATGTCACCTGTTTTGTATTTTTGTATCTTTTGAATAATATTTTGCAAATTATTTTAAAATTCAATTTTTTTTGTTTGCTTAAAGTTTGAATTTGTTCAATGTGTTGGTTGAAATGAGGAGAATACCTACAGCATAATGTTGCCAATGGTTTTAATGGCGACAATCACGCACGAGACGACATGCTAAGAAAATATAAGAGTTTTTGGTATTTTTTTCGGGGACTAATTAAATGAGCACTTTTTTTTCAAATTTTTGAGCGGTTTTTTTTTTTCAATTTTTGAGCGGTTTTTTTTCAACTTTTGAGCGGTTTGAAAAAGCAAGTGAGCAGATCAAAATTAAATGAGCACTTTTTTTTTATTTTTGAGCGGTTTTTTTTCAATTTTTGAAAAGTTTTTTTATATTTTTATGTATTT
>JAVLUE010000172.1:0-90608 GCA_034190945.1 Octodonta nipae
TTTTTTATTCGATTTCACTATACATAGAGCATAATAGTTTCTTTCTTCAAATTTTCGCAATCTGATCCTTAAAACCATACAAAAAAAAAAGTAGGCGTCGTCGAATTAATCAGCATTCATTTATCTTTTTCAAACTCTTAACTGTCCGATTATTTAAATCAGATTAGCTAATAGTGGTAATGACATTGGCTGGTGATATTTTTCGAAACATTTACCAGCAAACAAAACTGATGGAAAAAGTTCTTTTATTAATTTAGGTTTTTTGAAGATATTTAAATAAATTAATAAATAAACAAGATAATTTCTCTGCTGGATGTTGAATCATGAAAACACTTGAATTTTTTTACATAAGCAATAGATTAATGTCATTTATGACGTTTGGGTAATATTTAATAGCCCATTTTACCATAACCATAACCACCTCCAAGACCACCACCCAAGCCAATACCACCGCCCAAACCACCACCCCCATAGGCTTTTCGTGCAACAATGGTTTCGATATTTTCGACAACGGGTTTGATTTCTTGAACAATGTTTCGGTATGGAGTGACAATTTCTCGGATTTCTTGAATCACTGGTTTGGTAACTTGGTGGAACAATTTGTGTGGTTCATCAACCGAGTGAGATGATTGATAGCTTCCTGGAGCACCTTGGTGGACTTGTTGAACGTTCAATGGAGAAGAAACTGATTTGAACAACATGTTGATTGGAGCGTAACTTGGTTCGATTACGACATTGGTTGGTTTGGCATATCCATAAGATGGAACATCGTAATATCTAGTATATTGGGAACTCTTGATAGCAAGTGGAACGGCACCGTATCCAGATGAATAACCACCATAACCACCTCCGTAACCACCATAACCCCCTCCGTAACCACCATAGATAGCATTGACCGAAGCCACAGCCAAAACAAACATAACAGCGATTTGCTAGATGCGATGAAAAACATATTTTAGATCAATTAAATTAGAAACAAAAAAATAAATATTGGTTTCAACAAACTTTGAACATTTTTGATTTAGTTGCAAAAAATTTGCTCAAGTTCTCGAGTTGAAAAAATTATGATGAGTTATTCAATTGTTGAACACTTTTGTGATGAATTTTTCTGGAACTAAATTGTGAGGTTTATATACAAAATTCAGTTTTAATACACAATTCATGTTCCAATGTCGAAGTAGAAGAAAAAAAAAGTAAAACTCCTTGAATCATTTTGACACTTCTGATTTCAGCATTTGAATGCAGGAAAAAATTTTGCCGTAATGTTGAGAGATGTCCCTAAAGATAATTATTATTTTACTGCTTTTAGGCATTTATTTCAAATATAAATTTTTTTTACCCTTTTTCAGGGAGAGTCCAATGGTCAGAAAATGTCATTGAAATTGTTTCGAAGCCCTTTCCAATCAAATTTCATTTCACTTTTTTTTTTTTAATCGAGCAATAAACTTGATTAGTTGATTTAGTTGTACTGTGCGCTCAGTAAGGAAATTATCAAATCCATTAGTTTCTTGTTTCTAAATTTAATCAACACTCGTCCTTCATTGCTGTGCCAAACTAAAGCGAAACACTTTTCTTTCAAATCGATGCATCGCAATGTAAAAAACCAACAGATCGATCTGATAATAATCAATGGAAAAAAGGAATCCTCAACATGCTTACCTCAAAGAGACCTTAAAAATATTAGAGCCATCTACTGCGACATTCAATGAAAATACTAAGAACCATCAATTTAACTTTGAAAAAATTACAAAATTTTTTTTTCAAATATTTCGACTGACTTATAAAAATTTCGCTTAGAAAATTTGATTTGAAAAAGTTTCAAATTAAAGTGAAAATTGAAGTTTTAAATTTATGAATTTTGAAGATAATCTCAATCAAAATCCTTGTTTTCAATTTCAAAAAATTTAAAATTCAATAAAAAAAAAGTTTCTCAAGGTGATTTGTGAAAAATTTAAAAAAAAATGTGAACAATTTGAAAAAAAATAAATCCAGTTCTCATTTGATTAAAAAATCAGTTAGTTTTTTTTCTGACAAGATGTTCGATCAAGCCAATTGTAATTTGTTGGAGCCGAGAAAGATTCTTTGGAAAAATGTTTTGAAACATTGTTAATTTGTAACTAAACCTTAATTAATTAGAAAAAACAACAACTAGATAATCAGATTAAGAACACGTAAGAGTTTTTTCGGAACAAGTTGTTGTGTTAATCCTAAACATTTTATGGCCAAAGAAAACATCCTTGTGTCATTTCATTTTTTTTGGTCTCATTTGATTGAAAAAAATCGACTCAGCCTTAGATTTCAATGCTATTCGAAAACAAAGTTTTAAATATATTTTTTTAACATTTATTATCAGAGAAGCATAAAATAAAATCAAGCAAAAATATCTTGAAAAACTAATCATTGATGATGAGAAGCACTAGTTTTGAGGAAGTTAAATTTTCAACAACAACAACTCAATAAAAATGATTCAAGTTTTTCAAAACATCAATGATCATTTAATAAGAACACGGTTTTGTTTTTACAGTTATCGGTTTCTTTTTACACAGAAATTTTTTTCTTTAAAAAACACCAAATTAAACTGAATTTTAATTTCAAGTGACCATAATTTCTTTAGATTCACTGAAATTATTCTGATTTTTTTACTGATTATAAAAGGTTTATAACTACAAACTATGCTATTCCACTTAATCTAAATTTTCTATTTAAAAAAATAGATCCCAACTTGAATCTGCAATCCAATCAGTAAATCAAAAAAGTTAACTTGACTTGTTCGATTAGTTTTTTTTTGCTGTTTAAATCTAAAAAGTATTCTTTTCTTTGAAAATTAATTACAATTTTTATGGTTGTTCTCATATTTCAAATAGATTTGATTCCATCTAATTTAAAATTTCACCAAAGTTTTTTCTATTACATTTTTGACCTAAAAAATCTGTAAAATAATTGTTAAGACCAATTATTTTTCGTGAGTTTTTCTTTGGTCATGGAATAGGCATAAAATAAATTCGATTTCAAATTCAAATTATTAATTTTTTTTGTTAAACAGAAAAACAAAAAGCTTTTGGAAGGTGGAAAAAAATGAATGAATGTTCACTTTTTGTTCAATCCTTTGATGAAACAACAGAACAATAATTTCGTGACCATTAAGGCCAATCTGAAAAAAGTGTTTCAAATCAGATTGTCGTAGAGTGAATTTGAAAAAAATTATTCTAATCGCTTTAATGTTTCATTTTTGAAATCACTTGACTAGTTTTTTTGACAAAACTTTAAAAATAACCAGAAAGGCTATTATCAATTGAAAATAAAACGAGAGATTTTTTAAAGTAAATCTCTTCAAGATCAGCTATAACTGTTAACGAGGATTTTTTGCTAATTTTTTTTCCTCTGACTAAAATGTGCCTTAAACGAGTCATCATTATCGACAATAGAAAATCCTCTATTTACCATAGAAATGGACGAAAAAAACTCTGAAACTACTTTTAGATTAGACTTGAAATATTTTGCAAAGTCAGATTCATTGCCTTCGATTATAATACAAATAGGGGTTTACATTAACATTCTTCATAATGAATTTTATTTAGCAGAAAACTTTTCAGCAACATTAAATTCGAAAAAAATATAAAATCATGTGGCTATTGCGGTTTTATTAAGCTAAAAAACAAACAATTGTTTGTTTTTTTTAATAGAATAAATAAGTGTTAATTGTTTTTGATGAAAAAGACTGTTGATTAGAAGAATAGAGGACAAGATATCAATGAGAGATTAGAATCAACAACTAATGTAAACAATTGGAAAACAAACAAATTCTCCAGGTGTTTCTATAGAGATGATAATTTTTTTTCATAGAAAACACGTTACATAAAACTTTGTTTTTGTTCAACAATAAGTTGTTGGATGTTTATTTGATTTTTGTTTTGTGATAAAATTTTTCTCCAAACAACTTGTTTGTCAAGGGCATTGAATTGTTTGAAACCCTTAAAAAAGCTAAATTAGTTTTGTTTAAAATGTTATGAAATTATGTTATGAATTAAAATATTTTTAATTTGAGGATTATCGCATTTTTAATCCTTCGATCTTATCGATACTAGCTGATTGATTGATTGATTCAATTTAATAAAGTTAATCATTTTTTCATAATTGCTGTTTTTTTGTGAAAAAATTTGAAGTTTAATATTTTTGCTGCTCTTAATTTATTCAAAAAAAAACTATTCTAATTTTTCTCTTCGATAATAAGATTAAATTCAAAAATGAAATAAAGCTTGGGAGTGTTGAATTGGAATTGTAAAAAAAAGAAAGAAAATTATTCGCAACTAGTTTTTTTTAAAGTTTGATTTTGAATATTTATCTTTATTAATTTATAAATTGACGTAGATTATAATAAATAAATATTTACTTGATTTTTTGTTCATGTTGTAGGTTAGTTTTTTTTTAAATCTCACAAATCTGTTCCATTATTATTAAAAATCGATTTTTTCTGTTTCTTATTATCATTAGCAATGGTTTTGGTTTTGTTTTGTTCTGTTTCTCATTCAAACAACACTGAACATACATAGATCTATCTAAGAAATGCGATGAGATTTGGATTTTTAATTTTTAATTATAAGCAAAAGAGTGAGTAGTAGTGATAATAAAATAATGAAAAAATATAGAGTTTATGTAATAATATAGATGCCCTAACTGGATCATGTAGATGAAAATTAGAGAACACACTTTAAAAAAAACTTTTTTTGAGAAGAAGAAAACGTGAATTTGCACACAGGCAAGGTCGAAATCATTTTCATCATCATCATTTGTAAATAATAATTTTTATTTTATATTTTTTTTTGAAAATTAAAAATAATAAGATAGAAAAGAGATTAACAGAACAAGAAAGAAAGATGATTTAATCAAGTAAATGTTGTACGATGGTTATTTGTTGTTTTTCAAAACTAACTCTCAATTATTAGCATGATTGTTTCAACAAAAGAAACAGAAAACATTTGGCCTTCAAATTTGAGTCATTACATAAAAATAAAATCAAAACCAATCTAAAGCAAACACATGAACATGAAGCAAATGCTGTGGTGGGATTTTCATTTCTTTCGTTTGTTCGCTGTGCGTGAATCAAATTTAGGCACGGAAAAATGATAACACGTTTCTTTTTGGATTGGTCATCGTGACAGTTGCTGTGTTTTGGTGTTTGCTTCGAATTTATTCACTTGTTGTCTTTCATTGTCATCAAGGAAAAAATTGGCATCACTCTCTCCCTTTCTCTGTTGTGTATTTCGAAATTTGTTTGAAAAAAAATTATGATAACGATGATGATCTTGATTTGTTTGTTTGTTCGCTCATTTAGTTAGTTTAGATTTTCATTTTTAAATATGAAACTGCTTGAGGATTTATTTTTTCTCCTCTTTGAGAAAAAAAAAAAACTGAATTTAATAATGATTTCTGTTGCAAAAAACTTGAATTTACATTTTTTCAAATTTAAACAAAACACAAGACTCTCTTTCACTTGAAGGAAATATTTCATCAGTGGTTGAGTGGTGTATTTTTCTATTTTTAGATTAATCTCTTTTTTTCTTTTAGTTTCTTTCGAACATCAATCAATCAATCAGCTAGTTCTGAGCGTTTTTTATTTGGGTTCTTTTTCGGAGCTAAATTCAATAAACAAACTCTTTGATTTAAGAATTCATGGATTTGAAAAATATTCAATCACAAATAAAACTAAAACAAAATCCAACACATTCAGTTTGGTGGCAAGAAAACAAAGCTTCAAATTCAGAAACATAATAGTTTTAAAATTTGTTTAAAAAAATTTAAAGCCTCAAAAGCGCTATCTCATTTTTGAGTTTGAAACACGTGTAAACGTTTCATTTTATAGTACTTTTTCAAAAAAAAATTGAAATATATTGTCGTGTCTTTAAAAAATAATTTTTAAACAACAGATTTTTTTTTTGTAGAGCATAGTGAGTTTTATGCTATACTAATATTGCTATAATGTATTATTAATGTTGTTGCAATTCAGTTAATCAGATAAAAAGAATAATGTGTGAGGTCGATGGCTCAAAAACAAAAATGATATTCACGTACCTGTCTCTTTTATTAGATGGCCAAATACACAGAATAAACAATTGAAGCAAATTTTTTCCTTTGAATTTTGTTTGATTAGGGTTCTTCAGCTAAACTTCAATGATAGGTTTGAGACAAAAACAAGAAAAAAAAATTAATTTTTAAATAAAAAGAAGTTGATTTTTTTCAACAAATCATAGCAGAAAAAATGGTAATTTACCTGATATTTCAAATGTTTGCCGGATTTTGTTTTAGATGATTTTACAAAACGAGAGAAAAAACAATCTAAAAATAGAACCAATCTCTGAAAAGGAAGTGAGTTGAAAAGAATTGCAAATCGTAATGTTGTGAAGTGACTCCTCTGGTTCAAAAACTCTTCATCATTTCTATGAAACAACACACCTCTACGAAGGCAACATATTTATGCAGATAGATTTGATCTTTATCAATTATTATCATTATCGGTGTCCTTCGGTGAAAACCAAGGCACTGGCCAACCAATTGTAATGATTTGAGAACGAATGTAATGAGATAGGTTACTATAGTAAACCAATTTAACAAACAAACAAGCAAGTTCTTCTTGTAATGTTTGACAATCAAATATTAACTGTTAATTATAACTTTTCAACAAGAATGTTAATGTAATGGATTTTGAAAAGAATCGCTATCAAGTTTTGTGCTCAGAATACCAAATACTTCAAAATATTTCATCGAGTGAATCATTGGAATTCCCAAAAACAATTGAACTTGGTTTCAAAAACAAAATTTCATCCCAGCAAAACAGTCAAACGATCGTGATTCCAAATCATCGAGTAGTCAGATTTTTTTTCTTGCGGTAAAGTTCAATAGTAATTTTTAAATTCCTTCGGATGAATAATCCGTTTCATATTTGAGACTTTAAAAAATTTTCCCAAAAAAAACCAATGGTTTTTTGGCGTTCGGTTTTAAATCGTGTAGCAACAAAATTAAATCTCATCAATGTCTGGTCTAATATGATCAACAATCGTTTAGGTACCAATTCTGTCGCAGATACTTCAAATCATGTCACAAAAACAGAAGCTTTGGAAGCTGATAAAAAAGTGAAATTCGATTTGGCTACCGTCTCGTTTCAGGTTGGTAAGATTTTCAGAAAAAAAATAAGCCAATTTATTCTCTGAGATAACCAAATACACATCTTATCTTTTTTCATGGTTTTAGGTCGATTACAGTGATTCTATAAATCAAGAAAAAAACAATAAATTCAATCATAATTTTAATATTTATAACCTTGAAGCAAAGTGTAAGAGAGGCTCTTTGCCAGATGTGATATACCCGAGGACACGGGCCAAAATGATTGGTTTGATGTGCAAACAAGTTCCTTTGGTCCAGTGGATCAAATCGTTATTTATAATGGTGTGCTTAATCAAATTTTTCATGCAATCGATTGAATTGTACAAAATATATCAAAGGTAGCTTTCAATCTTGTTTACTTTGAATCATATTGACTAAAAAATTGGTTTGAAAGTGATCATCAAGAATTGTCATCGGTAGTTTACAAACTACCCGAACAAATTGAATTACCTGGGGTGACGCTTTGTTTGCCAATTGTCATGCCCTTCGATTCACGTTGTTTAGAAGAAGAGAATTACTTCGATGAAGATGAGAAGAAAACTCTTCCCGATGAAGAGACAGAGAATGGTTCAGATTTGACAGAACGTGATTATGAAAATAACAACGATAACGATGATGATTCTTCAACAATATCAGTATCAAAATTACCTGAGGATAAAAATAAGAAACATCATTGTAATAAAATTTCTTTGATCACCTTGTTCAATCATTCTACTTCAGTGTATGGTCATCAATGTAAATTCCGTAGATCGCCACAATCTCCATTGCTAAATTGTGCAAGTATTTCAACGCCAATCGAAATCTATTATCAAAATAGAAAATGTTATACATATCTGAGTGAAATGATTGGCACAGCGTCAAATGAAAATTTCAAAAAACGCAATTTTGCAACAAAAAAAACTTCTAACCATCAAAATCCAAATAATTTACTGTCGTCGATGACTATTCAACAACATCAAGACGTTTATATTAGTTTGATGATTCAAACAAACCACCTCCAATCTTCATTTTCATCATCAGCGTCTTCAAATGGTCCAGAGTTATATTTGCATCAACCAGATAAAACACCGATCGATTCGCTAGAAGATCAACCCATTCCATTGGTATTAGGCCGAAAACTGACTCTTCAATTCTACTATGTCAAAACAATAAAGCCTGATCTAACTTTTTTTAAATGTCGCTCTTATAAAGCAAACTACAAAAATCCTGTTAATGAAGATGACAAATCTAACAATGATGTATCGATGCTTGAGCTACAGAATTTTCGTTCTCGTCAAGAATGTTTAGATCGCTGTGTAATCGAGAAGTGGAAAGATCAATGCGGATCGATATGTCTGTCGCCATTAATGACCATACGCCGAGATTTGATAAATTTTGATCAAAACTTTTGTTACAATCATAAAAATTCTTGCCAAAATAATGAGAATACTGAAGATGAGAATGAAGATGATGCACTTGAAACTATTTGGCAACAATGTCAAAACTATTGTCCCGAAGATTGTACCGATATTGATGTTCGTTACGAATTGAAAAGCAAAGAAACTGACCCAACAGAAAACAATCAAGATTCAAACGTTGCAAATATTTTGATTAAACGAATGATGTCATCAGATATTATTATCAAACAGCATCCGCTCATGAATGGCTTGAAATTTCTTTGCATGCTTGGTGGATTGGTTGCTTTCTATTTAACTTTTTTATGGTTGATTTTCAAATCCATAGATCTTATTTTGTATGTTTTTGATCTTTATCAAGTTTTCTGCGTAAAACAAGAAGAAAATCAATTCAATTGATCCATACCATTAATTAAACCATTCAAACGAGATTAACCTGATTTTGATCTGGGAAATTATGCTCATTAAAAAACAGCATGATTTTTTTGTTGAAACACTGATCAATTTTGAAATCAAAACCTGTGATAGAATAATTGATTGAAATGAAATCCCCACGCTTTTTGGGATGGATTGAAATTTGTTCGATTTCTATTTGAGTATAACAATACCAACATTTTCCAAAATGTCTGCCTTTTCAAAACAATGCCATCTACTATCGAAAAAAAACAAAATAAATCTGAATCTAAATCTGTTTTTTTTCTGAAAAAGTTTGGAAATCTTTTGTGATTATGAATTTATTTTAAATTCATCATCACTAATTGTTTATGAAATTAAAATTGTTTCAAAGATGATAAAACTTATTTCTTAAAAAATCAATCTTGTAATTCGATGATTGATTTTTTTGATGAACCCAATCTTTTAGAATTCAATCAAAGTCCACGAGAACAGTATCTCGATGTTAATGAGAAGATATATCGCTGTTAAAAGATAGTTTTTATTTAATGATGACGACGCGCATGATCTAAAATAATCTACTCATTTGTTTTTTTTGCTCTAATTTCCCGAACATATTGTTAATCATCATGTCTTACAGTGCAATCGGTGATTTTCTTTTTTGATTCAAAAATAGCAAAATTTAGTTTTTTTTTGCAGATTATCCACATCAGCGATATAACCCGCTTCAAGATGAATGGATTTTGGTTTGTCCTCATCGAGAGTAAAAACTTTTTTTTCTGCTGCAAAAAGTTTGAATAATTAATTTGTGTACAGCAAGCGACCATGGTCAGGGCAAATCGAGAAAAAACAAGAAAAATCAGTTGGAAATCAGAAAAATGATCCATTGAATCCTCTCTGTCCGGGCGCGACAAGATCAAATGGAAAAGTCAACGACAACTATTCTAGTACTTATGTTTTCGAAAATGATTTCCCTGCTTTGATTGAAGAACAAACAACTCTAAGCTCTGTCCCCGAAAATAAAGGCTTGTTTCGAATAGAACCAGTTAAAGGCCGATGTCGAGTGATGTGTTTTCATCCTGAATCAAATTATTCTTTGCCAATAATGTCTATAGAGGAAATTGTTCAGGTAATAAATACTTGGATCAAAGAGTTTTGCGAACTCGGGTCTCAATACAGTTGGGTTCAAATTTTTGAGAATCGAGGCACAATGATGGGTTGCTCAAATCAACATCCGCATTGTCAAATTTGGGCCAGTGATTTTTTGCCAAATGAAGCTGTCAAAAAAAACCAAACTCAATTGAAGTACTATAATGAGAAGGGCCATCGAAAGATGTTGGCCGATTACCTTGAGCAAGAACTTGAGGCTCGTGAACGGATTGTTGTTGCCAATGAAACATGGGTAGTTTTGGTACCATTTTGGGCTATTTGGCCATTTGAAACAATGATTTTACCACGACGAATTGAATTGAAACGCTTGGACGAATTAAATAATTCAGAAAAATATGATTTAGCTGAAATCATGAAAAATCTATGACCAAGTACGATAATCTGTTTGAGACTAGCTTTCCTTATTCGATGGGATGGCACGGTAACGTTTGAAAGATAATTTGAATCGAGAGTATTATTATTCTCTTAGGTGCTCCAACCGGAACATACCGGGAACAAGATATGTCACATTGGATGTTGCATGCCGTCTATTATCTCCACTTCTCCGCTCGGCCGTCATAAAAAAATTCATGGTGGGCTATGAGCTTACTGCCCAACCACAACGAGATATAAGCCCCGAAACGGTAATTCATGAACCATTTTTTTGAGAAAATCATGGTTTTTTTTACATTGAAGGCTGCCAAACAACTTCGACAACAATCAAGCCAAGTTCATTACCTCAAAAGATCTTGATCGGATAGAAAATGGAACTTAATAAGCGTTTTGCAAAATAAAATTTACAAAATTTATTCATTTTTCTGGTTTTTTAGATTTTGAACCAAAAGATGAAAAAACAAGAAACAAACAAACGGATACAAAGAGAGAGAGAGAGAGAGAAGATTCTTTTAAAAGTTGATTTCATCAGATTTTGCAATTGTTTGGTTGTGCCAGAAAGGATAAAATTTTGAAAGGCTTTATTTGAATTCTTTTCCTATTGCCATTTATACAAATGATGATGATAATAGATCGAAGTCTTGGAAGTTTAGACATCGAAAAAATTTTTATGATAAAAACCATCAATTAAGCCACGTGTTGAATATTGATCAAAATGATTATAATGCGGTACTCGTTAAGATTATGATGATGACGATGATGATTGGGGATGACTTTCGACCATTTTTTGATCCAATTTATTTAAGATCAAGAACGGCACCGGCGCAATAATTTATATTAATAATCACTATTGAATAATTTGAATGAGAAAAAAAGCCTTCAATAGAATATTATCACGAATTTTAAAAAGAATATGTAAATTTTCAAGCCTTTTCTGTTTTTGTCTGCCAAATTTTCTATATCTACACCTAAAAAGACAGAAATTTTAGTGAGTTGAAATTTTTTGAAAAACTAGAATTTTACCCATTTCAAAAAAAATCTTTCAAATTGGAGATTTTTTTTCAAGATTCACCATTTCCACTGTCATCATCATTTTGATTGTTGTTGCATTTTCTTCGACCGCTACTTGTGTTGCATTCGGTCGAATCTTCGTCTTCGTCGTCATCATCATCAATGTCATAATGATTATCTTCATCATCGTCGTCATCATCTTCATAGTCATCATAGACTAGATAATCTGCATCATCATTACCGACATCGGTTCGGTTTTTGTGTTTTATGCAATATTCTTCTCGTGTTGTTGGTACGACAACTTGGTCTTTTTCCGCTTCCAGTCTACTAGCCGATACTTGTTTTCTGTTTTTCGAAAATAAATAAAAAAAATTCATTGATTGATTCAAATTAGAAACCTGATGATATTTTCGTATTCCTTGTCTTTGCCTTTAGATTCTTTCCACCGCCGATACATCACCGAAGCATCGACATTGGCTGGCGAATAAGTGTTCGGTTCATTTAGCAACGAGATTACACTCAATAAGATTGTTCTATTTAAACAATGTTTTTTTATAACAAAAAAACTCTAAATTATTTTTTTCAATTACCTGACATTTTGAGTTGGATTCCATCGTTCACACGGTTGTTCCCCACTTTGTGGATCATCCACCGGTGGATGAAGAATTGAAATGCACAAATCCCCGTTCTAACAAATTGAAAAATATTTCTCAAGTTTGAACAAAAAGATTGATTCGAACCTCATAAACGTTGGGATGCCACACTTTAGTGAGAAATTTCAACGATGGTGGACTGTAAGGATAGTCTTGTGGGAAAATAACTCGAGCCTAACAAACCAAACAAAAGAAAAAGTAAATTTGAAAATGATAAACAATCGTTAGATCACCTTGAAATAACCTCCTTGATAGAGGGTTTCGGGTGGACCAAAAATTGCCACTTCCCATTCGAAAAAATTTTCTTCATTTACCAATTTGACACAGAAACCTTCCACTGGTTCTTCTTGAAGACTGTTGTTTGAATGAAACTTTATTAATAGGTGAAAAACTAAAACTTAAAACCTTCGAAATTCATGTGTCAAAGCTCGTATGGCGCTGGCATTCGCATGACTAGTGGTCGGTATTATAGTCGACATTTTTTCTATTATTTCACGCTACAAGCCGAATGCCAAAACAATCCGATTGAATGGTTTTACCAAATTATCCGAAAACAACTTCTTTAAAAAGACCTTGTTGACCAAAATTTAATGTCAGGTTCCAAACCAGAAAAAAAAGAAAAAAGTTAGAGAAACAAATAAAAGAGAAACAAAACAATTAAAAAAAATGCTGATAATGATTCTATTAAATCAATGATCTCATTAAATGGCTATTAAACTTTAAAAAAAAAACAAACAAAACGGAATATTCTGCTACTCGTCACCGTTCGTTATGGTTGTTTAATGAGTCTTTGCTTGTCTGATTATGATCACTGATGAAGGAGAAGAGTCGTAGCTAGTCGAAAAACAGTCACATCATCATCGCATCATAAAGAGAAAAAATTTCAATTAAAGAATTTTAATGTGCGCTGTTTTTTCGCATACTTGTACTAAACACACGCATACAGTTTGTTGACACGAATTCTCAAGAAAAAAAAAAAACACACCGAAAACCAGAAAATCCTCGATCGCACATACAACCAATGCAAGCGTAACTTTTGCATGAACTTACTTTTTTGGCCAATTATCACCCATTCAAATCTTTCAACAAAAATAATGCTTGGTTTTCTTCAATGATTTTTGATGCTGAATCGAATTCTCAAAATATAGAAGAGAAATGTTATTGACAATCTTTGAATATTTTTTTCCACAAAAAATCTTATGACTCCAGTGAAAAGATTTAAATTTAAATTCGATAACCAATGAATAATGGTGGAAAAAAATTACGAGGCCAAAACTATTGATGGAAATGAAAAGAAACCAATCTAAAAAAATGTTTGAATGTGAATTGTGGCAAAGTCAAGAAGATTTTTGTAACTCATCAACAACACTAGCACTCTCTTCTTTCTTCTCATCAGCTAGCAGACAAACAAACGCGCAAAAAACACATCAAACGAATCGATCATAAAAGACGTTACACAACAAACTTTTTTTAAAAAAAACCTTGCAATTGATATTAAATTTATTTATTCTCTTTCAGTGAGGTATCTTCAATCCAATCAACTTAAGAATAAAAATGAAAATAAAGACAATATCCAAATACAGATGCAGGGTAGCAGTGACATACTCTTCTGGTGAAATTTCATGCTGCCTTCCGCCAATTATCAATTGAGTATCAATGGCAAGATACTACATTTTTCAACACAAAAATTTATAAAAAAAATTTCCCCGTAGTACAAAACTCACGATGAAAAAAATACAAACTCTAGCTGTGGCGAATCCATTTTGAGTTAACCGATTTCTGATAAAAATCATAATGATACCGGCTACCAAAAAAATCAGTATTATGATTACCATAATCCAAAGTAACTTGGTAAAATCGAATCTAGTCCAAAAACTGAACAACGATACCAGAACAACGACGACAAAAGTGATTCCGATCGCAATCAGAATTGCGATTGCTTTGTAAGAAGCACACAGACATCCAAAAACAAGATCATCAAAGCCTGTCATTCAGAATAAGTCGATTAATTTAAATTCAATTGTAATACCAATTTGCCAAAATTACCAGAAAAATGTAATTGTATGGAACGGTTCATCGAAGAGTCTTATTACAAACCAAGACAATGTAAAGTGAAAATAAGATTATACTGTCTTATCGAAACAAACCATCAATAATAAATTGAATAATTATTATTTTGATTTACCTGGGAATAATGAAGATCCATGGATAACGGATGGCAAACTGTCGTATCGGTTTTCTAAAGAAAAAATTCACCCAGAAAATATTCGAAAGAAATAACGCCGTTTTTACATGATGAAAACGGAACACTGTTTGTTTGTTCGATTCGTTTTTTTTCTTTGATTCGAGCGTGAATGATTTTTTACATGATACGGAACACTGTGTTGTCGTTGATCATAACTGATAAGTTGTTTGTTATACATGATGATAATGAAGAAAAAATTGGATCATAAAAAACAAATAATTCAAATTAAATGTTCAACAAAATATTAATTGATCAATTTTACCTCAATTGTTGCCGAAAAGAAACAAATCAATATATTCTATATTCGAAATTTTTCCAGCCAAAGCAAATTGAATTTAATTTATGATGAAAAGATGATCTCATTTTGGTTGTTTCCAGAAGCATGATTTTTGGAAAAAAAAAATTGTATTGCCTGCGTGAATCACTAATTGGTGAATTGTTGATAGTTGATGAAAATTTACTGACACCCAGACACATCTGTCGTAGTAAAACAAAATTCTTAAATTTTCAGTGTTAACCTAGATGGGTAGTGGCAAAACTGAGAAACAACAAACTAGAAGCACTGTTTTCTGTGAATTCAGCTTTGTTTGTTTGAGTTTGGCTGGTTGGTTGGTTGTTTTTGTGTTTATGGCCACTACGAAGACTCTTCGTTATGTGTTTTTTTCCGATTGTTTCTCAATTTCTCAGTATTTTGGTGCTTCTCAATAAAAAATTTTGAAACAAACTCAATTCGTTGTTGTTGTCATCTTCGTCTTCGTTGTTATGTCGAAATATAACTGATTCATCTAAATTCAAACAATTTTTTTTGTTAAAAAATTACATAGTATTGTTCGATCACCACCACTACCAAATACAACCGGAACAAGGTGATCTCAAATAATAAAAACTAATCCCAAAAACGGAAGGAAATCCGGCATCTCTAAAACCATATAGAAAAGACTTGTTTCTCTCGTGATGATGGATGGATAAATTTGTTTGGTTGATTGATTGATTGAATCTGAATGTGTGTGTGTGTGTTCGAATACTCGGGAAGATGATATTTTTCTGAATCAATCGGTTCAATCATTATGTTTCGTTTGTTAGCTCATCATCATCAGATGATAATGATTTTTTTTCTACATCATTTTAAATCGAATTTTTCTCTGTTCGTTTTGGAAAAATTAATCTCGACCAAAAAAGCGGTCTCTTATTATGATAATGGATGTTCTTTAATGATGATCTTCAGAAAGAAGAAAGATAATAAATCTTTTTTTCTTATGTGACTTGTGTTGTTTTGATCTTCTCCAATCTCTTTCATCATCATCATCTCTTTTCGATCATCTCTCTTTTTTCTCGTTGTTGTCGTCGTCGTCGTCATCATCGATATTCTCATTCTTCAATCGGCTGCTTCAACAACAGACGAAAAAAAACATTGCCAATTCGCGAAAAAATCCAAGGTCAAACAATCATCAATGAAATATCGTCGTTGTCTTTTGAGGTGTTACCTTCTACTTTTTCAGGTAAATTATATTCTTTTCTTGTTTTTTCCATGAATTTCACATCTCCATTTCATTAGTCATTACAGATGTGTCTCATATAAAAAAAATTGCCGACGCCTCCGCACAATCCTCGAATTCAAAGTTTTCATTCTTAACAGGTGTTTCTTTCAAAAAAAAAAAAATCATTCATTTGATTTCAAAGCCGATTTAAAATTTTAATATCAATATTATTGTCAAAACAAATGTCTTTAGAAAAAAACGTTATTTTCATAAACGACGACGGCAACAAAATTTATCACAATTATTTGATGTGCCATTTATCTGCATTTATAAAAAAATTGTAATAAGAGGATGATATGTCTCTCGTATAATTTAGTGAAACTTGAAGGTTTATTATCTGTTAGTTTTTTTCTGGTGCAAACAAACAAACGGCATATCCTAATTTAATTTGATCAATTATATGCTGTACTGAGATTAATCACACTGATCATTGACAAAAATAATCTCTGCAATTTTTTTTTACAACTCTCTGTTGTTGAACACCAGCCAACCATTGTATCGATCAATTGTTGATGAGAGTTTCGAAAAAAATGTTTTCTTGGGCGCGTTGAATTTGAGAAAAAAAACAACGCAAGAACCTCGAAAACAGGCGAAAAAATCAAATTTTGATGAAGCTCTTTGTGTGTGTTTGTGAACATTTGTTGTCTTTGAATTGTTTCAAACCTGAACACACAATCATCAGCCAACAATAAACGACCAGTTTTTTATTCTGAAACAAACTTTGCTCATTATGAAAATAATAACCGTCATGATGGGTTGAATGTGTTGATGAAAATAAATGATTTTCTTCAAAAAAACAAATTCTAAAACGCTCGAGAAAATTTGAATTTTCAAAAAATCTTCTTTCAATCATGCGCTTCATCAATCAAGCGTCATCATTTATTGAAATTGTTTGAATAAGTTTCATAATATGCATTGGAAAATTTAGTGACACTTTTTCTCCTTCAAAGGAAGATCTTGTTTGGCAGAATCAGGTCGGTTTTTTTTGGAAAAAACAGTATGATTTCAGATGATTAGAAAAAAATTCCAAAAAAAAGTTTTTTTTTTTGAATCAATTTCAACCAGTTTGACAATCTTAGTTTGTGTGTGTTTCTTCGAATTGAATTTTAAAATGTTTCATCACCTCTATCAGCTTTACTGTGAATAACCTTTTGGATCGTATATGAAATTCATCTAATATAATCGAGTTTATTTGTCAGGTTCTCGAAAAAAGTTGAGAACCATAAAAAAAAAAGTTTTTGTCTTCTTCGTCGTCATGGAGTGTTCCGATCTTTCAATCGAACATGAAAAAAGTAAGAGCAAAGCATGTACATGTTTTTTTTTCTTGAGAGCAAGAAATTTTGAATGAAATTCTGAGAAAGTCTGATTGATTTTTTTTTTTTTGATAATTCTACTTTTTTTTCTGACTTTGATAGATTTTGAACGATTTTCTTTCGGTGGTCAATAAACCGCGTATTCAAAACGCTGAGCCTCAAATGAGCTCACGAACAGCTCGCAAGTTTTTGATGGCACGTAAATTTGATTTTAATCGTTCGCTAGAGCTGTACAAATCACACGAAACGTTGCGAATTCGCGAGGGTCTAGTCAAATTTGATCCTCATCAAGATCCGTTGAAACGTGAACTAGACTCGGGAAAGTTTACTATTTTGGTAATTTTTTTTTTTTGAATTCACTGCAGTAAGTTTAAAACTTTTGATTAAGCTTGAACCAGATAGAAAAACGGGTTCGCGTATAGCCGTTTTTTTCGCTGGAAAACACTATCCACACGAAACGACACACCAAACCACTTTGCAAGGTGTTGTTTATCAACTTGACGTCGCTCTTGATGATTATCAAGCACAAAAATCGGGAATCATATTCGTTTATAATATGACCGGTTCAAAATATTCAAATTTTGATTACGAGCTAAGCCATAAAATTTTGAACTTGCTGAAAGGAGCTTATCCAGGACGACTAAAAAAAGTCTTGATTTTGGCTGCTCCCATTTGGTTCAAAACACCGTTTCGCATTCTACAGTTTTTTATTCGTGACAAGCTGAGAGATCGTGTCCATATTATCAACACATCACAGTTGGCTCATCACATTACACCGGAATTGATTCCAGTGGAACTTGGCGGAACTTATCATATTGATCATGCCAAATGGTTGGAACATTGTCTTCAAGTTCATCGCAATGATATGGGTGATCTTTGTCCTTCAGTGCCATCAGATCGGACATTGTTTCCAACGCCTCCTTCTTCGACATCATCATCGGTCAATTCGTCACCTGTCAGTACAATGAAAATTCAAGCCAGATCAAGTTCGAATCTGGAATTAAATAATTCCACTAAGTCTGCGACGATGATGCCATTGATCAATGGTTGTAATAGTACATCGATTTCAAATCTGAATGGCCAACAAAAATCAGCGTCACCACTCCCACCGCCACCCCCTCTACAAGAAGACGAAATAGAATCCTTTCTGGAGGTTTACGAAGAAATCGAAGATGACATTGATGGCATCACCTTAGAAGACTTTTTACAACATTTAAATTTGAAAAGACGCAAAGGGCTGTTCGAAGAATACTATGAAATCAAAATGACACCGGCTAATGGAACTTTTGAACTGGCTCGATTAAAAGCGAATCAGTCCAAAAACCGATACGTCGATGTTCTGAGCTATGATCATAGTCGAGTCAAATTACCGTTAATTGAGAATGATACCCACTCGGATTACATCAATGCCAACTATGTTGATGGTTATCGACAAAAGAGGGCTTTCATTTCAACACAAGGTAAACTAGTACTCTAAAACACATTCGATTGACAATTTTCTCTCGAAGGCCCCCTAACAAAAACATTTTTCGATTTTTGGCGGTGCGTTTGGTATAACAAATCGTTAGTTATTGTGATGACCACTCGTACTATTGAAAAGAGTCGTGCCAAATGTGGCCAATATTGGCCACTGGATGAGAAAACGTTCTGTCAAATTGGCAATTTTCTGATTATCAATAATGAAGTCAATAAAGACAAAGATTGGATCATCACTAATTTGACATTAGTCAACAAAGATACCAAGGAAGAAAGGAGCGTGATTCATATGCAATTCACTAGTTGGCCAGATTTTGGTACGTTTTTATTTTAGCATTAAGTTTTAAAGTTATTGAACAAATTTTTCAGGTGTTCCACAATCCGCCATTGCCATGCTCGAATTCAGGCAAAAAGTGAGGGAATACCAAAAACAATTGTTGCCAACGATTGAATGGAAAGGACATCCTTTGGGTCCACCTATTATTGTTCATTGTAGCGCAGGAATCGGCCGAACTGGTTAGTAGAAAAAGTTTACTCTAAAAACTTTACTCTATTTTGTAATAAAAAAACACAGGCACTTTCATAACAATTGACATTAGCATACAACGTTTGGTAGACCGAGGTCAAATAGATATCAAAAGAACGGTACAAAAAATACGATCACAACGCGCCTATAGCATTCAAATGCCCGACCAATATGTTTTCTGTTGTATGGCTTTGTTGGAGTTTGCCATCTGGGAAGGTCTGTTGCAGAATGTCGATCTTTCAAAATTTGAAGACAGCAGCGATCAATCAGAAATCGAAGAAGAATAATAATAAATAATTTAGTTTAGTTCAGTTTAATTTTTCAATCATATCAATCAAAATTGAATATTTTTGAACCACGACAACAAATGAAAAATTCTAGGATGTTTTTTTCTTTAAATCAAGCCACCACCACAACAGCCATTTATTCATTCTAACAAAAAGGATTTCTCTGATTTATTTGTTACCCTTTCATTTTACAGAATTATATTTATTTCTTGAATGTTTTTCGAACTAACTATTCGTTTAAAAATGCTTGCTTGTTTTTAAATGTGTGTGCTTGTTGTGTGTGTGTGGTGTGTGGTGTGTTCTGTCTGTTTGGTGTGTAGCATATTTTTTCAAAAAAAATTTTGTATCAAACTCACTAAAAATCGTTTTTTTTCTATTTAATTGATTCATTAATTTTGATAAATTAATTTTTCTTTTTTTGTAAAACTTTGTAATAATAAGTGATCTTAATTTTAAAAACATGGCTAAATTAAAGGCCTCAATTTTTATCAAACAGAAAATTCTTTGAAACACCACTCGAAAATTAGTCGGAAAAAAAAATCCCAACAATTGTATGTAAATCATTTGTGATCACAATTCACCAAACTATTTCCTAGCGAAACAAGCTAAAAAAATGCTGCTTGGTTCAGGAGATGATTTAAAATTGAGATTCGTTTATGAATTGATAAGTATGTATACATCTCTAATTTTTTTAAAGTTTGATATAAATGTACATGAGTATTATTATCGTAGAAAAAATCATCGTCTATTGTTGTTATCAAAATTGTTCGAATCTACCGCTGCCTCGGGAGCCATCAAGTTGTTACTGTTATCTTTAGTTTCTTCGACATTGTTATTAGATAAATTATCGATTGCTTGATCTGGCTTTGCAACGGCCATATTCTCATCATCTGGATTTATAACGTTATGATCGTCGGATGCTTTTGCCAAACTATTCTCTTGTGGTTTTTTTTTTTGAGTGTTGACAAAATCATAAACTTGATCCTTGATGATAGGCCTTTTGATTTGTTTCTGTGGAACCAGTTGTTCTTTCTCAGATGAAGCTAACGAAATAATTTTAAAACGATTTTGCTCTAATGGAACTCCAGCCGGAACTACTGATTGCGGTGGTAATGGAACTTGATTATCATATTGATTTGGTTCACTTTTAATGGATTGATATTGTTTTTGTTGAACTAAATTTTTTGAATTATCGTTAGATTGAACCGATGAAATTTTTGATGACTTTCCGAGTTTATTATCATTAACTGGAAACTCAATCGATGCCAATTTGGTTTTCAACACGTCTAGATCAGATTTCAACTTGATGTTTTCATTTTGTAACTCTTTTTCATGGTGACGAGCCGTCTCCAATTCCGTTTCCTTTTTATTCAGCCGTGACTTTAAGTCATCCTATAATAAAAATGAAAATTACTGGTAAAATCAATTTTTAATAAATAGATTAAACAAACGTTTGTCTGTTTCAATTTTTCTAAGCTGTTTTGAATGTCTTTCAGTTTAACATCTTGATCATCGAGACGTTTTGTTAAATCGGAAACTTCCTTTTCTTTTTTCTGCAAACGAACCTTAGCCACACTGAAATGCTCTTCACGTAATTCAAGTTGTTTGCTGATAAATGATTCATTCGCTTCTAGTGAATCTTTTTTTTGTAACAATTTCCTCAACTGATCTTCGAGATCATTGTATTGAACACCTAGACGCCAATAGCTGATGCTGAGAATACACAAACCTACAAATAATGCTGCAAAAATGAAAGACGGCGATCGACCACCAACAATACCGAGCGGACGATAATGGCCACGTGAAACAGATGAGGACAGACCCATTTATTGTATTTAACTTTTTTAGAACAAACAATTTATGGAGAAAGAGTATAGAAAATGAAAACTCATTAAAAATGAACCATTGTTCCGTTAAATTAAAAAACTTCAATTTTTTAAAATCATTTGATCAATTAAGCTTTGCAATGAAATAAAATTAATAATTTATTTTTCTTTTATAAAGTTTTAAATCAAAAGGACTTTATGATACAAATGTACAAAAAAACCAACAAATCAGTTTCTGTATTCACTACACAAACACCTCTACAATGATAGACCGTTCTAAAACAACGTTACTTAGTTTTTTTTTAAGAATCTTCAAAAACTTTTGTTCCTGTTTGAACAACAAAACAACTCCATTTTACCATTAAAACGGAATTTTTATTTTTTTAATATTTGAAATTTAATGAAAATATTGATTATATGAAGTAAAATCAAGTTTTTAGTGTCATTTCTCGAGCTAATGACAAATGGAAAAATGTTAAAAATTAATTTCATAAAATTTTCAACTCGCTTCAAAATGTTTCTTCGTTTATTTTTAAATTAAGTTTTTTAATTTTTCTTTTTAATTTGACTAGAAGCAATTGTAAGCATTTTTATTCAAACTTCACTTTTTAATTTCAAATACCTGCTTATTGCAGAATAGATTTATGCAGCAAGTTTCAATCTGTCGAATCTTTACCGACAAAACAACTGAACAGCCTATAAGTTAAAAATGAGTTTGAAAAGTATTGAAAAAATCGAATGTTTTGCAAAAAATGAATTCGAATAAATCAAAGATGTTCTATGTAGTTTTCAAGTAATCGAATGCTTGAGAAAAGAAAAAGTTTTCATTTCAATCAAAATTAAAACAAGGTTGGGATTTTTTTCAATGATGAATTTGATTTTGATTAACAATAATAACAACAAGAATGTTGCTTTACATTCGAAGCACAAAGTTCTATTAATATTAATCGTCAACGGCCTGATGTTTCCAATATTGATCTGGATTTTTAACCAAAAAATCTGAAGTGTGTTTCATATTGTTTTTAAATTTTGAATTGAATTAATCTTTATTTATTGCTATTACTCAGCTAAATCCTAAGTGGAGTAATTCATTTTTTAGAATTGATCCTGATTGGTTGTACATTAATCATCTCAAACAAATAATGAAATCTGAATTGAAATGGCGTTTTGATTGGCCTGATCAACAAGCATTAGTTAATCGCAAACAAGATCCTCATTTCATCACATTGGGTGTTTTTCCGCAGAAATCGATCAGAAACTTGCAAGTTTTCATCATGATTGGTGTAAATAATATTTTCAAGTTAATTATTTCTATTTTTCCTTAGGATTTTTTGATGAAAGTTTTTCCAAATTTAACTGAAATTAGTCGGATTGTTGCTTTTGAACCATTCTATGAAATTAAAATTTTGTCACATTTGTTTTACTACTCAAACTCGATATTGAAAGGCGACAGTCTTACAATGAAAATCCATGTAATTATTTTCTATCCAATCAAGCATTTCTTCTGGATCGGTAAAATACCAGAAGATAATCAAAAAAATCTCCGTGATATTTATGCAATCGATCTCAAATATTACGGAATAAACGAGCAAATTTTCGATTCATTTAATTTGGTAGAAACAAAAGACATCATGAATTTTAATGATAATACTAAACTCATAGTTTGCATTATGGAGGATGTGTTTCATTTTTTAAGTCAACTACCAACTTCACGTTATTTACATTGTAGCCAAAAGCGTCAAAACCAATGGTTTATTGAAAATAATTTGAAAATCAACTACGAAACCATCGGTCAATTCGAGGAAGCCATTATAGCAACTAAGAAAATGATGAGAGCGTCATCAATGCAATTTTGGATGGCATGTGGAACTCTTCTTGGTAGGTGCTCGATTTTTATCAATTTAAATTTGTTAAATTTTTTAAAGGATGGTATCGACAATGTCACTTGACTCCGTACACTACTGACCTTGATTTTATCACTTGGTCAAAATACGCTTTGCAAAATAATGATTTTCATCGTAGCCTAACTTCAAAAGTCGAAGCTAATGGTCTCAAACTGTATTATCGATTTGGGCATTCGAATTTCAGTTTAGAGTATAGTTTCAAAACCCGTTTTCAAAATACGAAAATTGATATGTTTTTCATGTATAAAAAAAATGAGACTCATTATCATTTACCATTTCACAAAGTTCCTAATTATACCTATTCGGTTTACCCAAAATTCTCTCTTTGTTCTGGAGAATTGTTAGGACATAAAATGCTAGTTCCTTGTCAAGCAAAAAAAGTTTTAATTGTCGAATATGGCGTCGATTGGCGCAAACCGATTCAGACTTGGGACTATTCCCGTGATCCGAGAAACGTCGAACCGTTGATTCCGTATCCGTACAATCTTCTACAATACCAAGAATTTTGAATTTTTCGTTCTTTTTTTTCAAAAGAAATAAGTGAACACAACAATACTAACAAGTTGAAATTAAAATTTTTGCGTTTAAATGAATGAACACAAAAAAATGGCTGAGATAAACAATTTAAAACGATTGAAATCAATGTTAAGAGTTGAAAAAGTTGAAATAATTAGAAATTATTGAAGCAAATAATTTTTTGTTTATCATTCTAGGCAGTGATTGAACGAAGATCTAATTTCAGCTTGTAAACAATTCACAGCAACAAAAAGAAGAAAATGCTGACGTTTGAAATTGATGCCTTTCAATTTATAACCATTATTTTGGGTAAGCCTTTAAACATTTAAACACGTTGAATCTTGAAATGGTCAAAGAAATGTTTCAAATTTAATTCCAAAATTTTAATTGGATCGAATTTTAGCAGAAAAAGCTTTCAAAAAAATCCGATAGTCTCATATTTCAATTTGAAAGATCGAAACATAAAGCAAAGGGTTTTTTTACCTTAATTTTTACAGGTGCCATGAGACCTTTTTTCTTGTCTCTAAAGGGTCGTTACGACTAGATTTTGGCAGAATAATTAATTGATTATTTATACGTAATACTATAAACTGCTTGTACATAAGCTTTGTCTCAATTTAAACTTGAAGAACTTTAAAAAAAAGATCCTACTCATCAAGTGTTTCAAAACTATCTGGAATGTAGTTGCAATGTTTCTTTGATTGAGTCATCAAAGATTAACAACCTGAAGTACTGTTTAAAAAATAGATCTCTGAGTTTTTACAATCTGGTTATATTGCTGTTCTGGTTGCTCAATTTTTTTAGTGCCGATTTCAAAATTTATCAGTTCGATTTATTCTAACTAAATGCTATATTTTAATTATATGGCAACTTTTAATTTCAAAACTCAGAAAAAATTTTCAATCAATATAGACCAATGAAGAGGGTCCATGAATACTGAGAAAATCACAAAATTGTTTTCGACTCTAATGCATAATAAAACAATAAAGCTCATCATTTGTTGCAATTGATGATAGTATATAAACCAGACTGAATTCCTGGATTTGCTTTTAAGAAAATAAACTGCGTTTATCAAAACAAAAAAAAAAAAAAATGAAATCTAGTCTAGGTCTTGTTGTCTGTTGCGCGGTGATGCTGATGATTGGAAGTTTTTGCGAGAGCCATTCGTTGGAAAGAGCTCAATCACAAGAATTTTCAAGTCAGGCTTTGGATGAGTTTGGCTTACTCGATGGTCCAATAATTTTGTTGATTAAATGTCAGTATTAAACGTCATTTTACTTATTCTCGAATTTAATTAATTTTGTTTTTTTTTACTCAGCTTTTATAAAAAAAATTGAATCAATTGGCAATGACTTGATTTCGAGCCTCGAAAATTCGATCGATAGTCTTTCAGATGATCTTACTGATAATCTCGCAAAAAATATTTCAAACTTAGTTTCTAAGCTTGGAACAGCTCTTGGTAATTTAGTTTCTTCGATTGGGAAAGTGTTGAGTTTGATTTTATCGTCGATCACGGATTTCTTGCCTTCTGGTTTGAAATCTCTTTTGTCTAAATTAGTTGAAGGCATAAGTCAACTAGTTGAACTTTTAGGAGATCTTTTAGTGAAATTTTTAGGATTGTTAATAACTCTTTTGAAAAAATTGATCAGCTCGAGCACAACTTTGGATAAAAACATTATCAAAACTGTAATTAACGTATTCAATATGTTAGTTGATAATCTTGGTGATCTACTATCAAACTTTTTAGAAGCTCTAAAAAACATAGTTAATAATGGTAAGTGTTTGCTCTCAAATCCTATTTAATCAAACTGAATATTTTAGCCGAAATTCCAAATAATTTGAAACTGGCTCTTGTGGATGTGGTCGGAAAATTATTGTCGGGTGTGCAAAAAATTGTTTCCCGTTTGCTTGATTTATTATCTACAAGCGATGAAGAGGTTAACGTATTATTGCAAAATCTTCTGAAAAATCTCCAAACTGTTTTGACCAAAGTGGTTGATCTATTGGAAGATTTGTTGAGCTCAATACCAGAAAACCTAGAAGCTTTGCAAGAGCCTTTGAAAAAAATAATTGAATCACTTCAAGAAGCACAAAAAAACATAGCCAATGCTTTGAAATAGGCTTTAATTAAATTTCAATCGGTTTAATGAGAAGATTCATAAATAAAAAGTTTTTCTATATAGTTTCTATTCTTTTGCTATATTGAAATAATCAAGAAACAAACTAAATCTTTCTTTAAACTTTGGTCTCATTGTTTGAGAAATTTTCAATAGCATATTGATTTAAAAACAAATTTTATCAAATGGACTGGGTGTTTGTTTTTAATTCAATTTGTTTTTTTTCTTGTTTGTGTGTCAAACATTCTCCATAAATGAACTTCTGGTTGAAGTTATAAGCTGGAAAGAAAAAAAACATTAATTCAATCGAAACAAGAGCTAACAAACTGAAAATACAATACAAGTAAGAAAAAAACTAAAACTTTTCCCAAACCAAGATGAAAGCAAAGAATGTTTGCTTTGACAAAATCAATTGATCATTTTTTAACCATTCGATTTATTAGGATCAGCTATATGAAAATGTATTTCAAATTTATTTATCGATATTCTTTCTTCTTCCGATCGATTGTGAAAAATTTTCTTGGTTTTATGTTAAAATAGTTCAATTCTTTATGTAGTTCCTTTTTTCTTCTTGAATGCTTCATATTGCGATGGTGTTTGCAGAAAACGAAGCCTCAGTTCACTTCATGAAAGGCAGACGGAGAGAGAGAGAGAAAGTCAAATAAACAACAACAGATTCTGTCTTTTTTCCAGAGAAAAAGTGAGAGAGACAAGTCAGTTGTATTTTGGTAAGCGCAAGGCAAACATTTCTGCCTTATACCAAAATTTCAAACTCTGCTGTTGTTCCAATTCCTATTCAACAAATACTTTTTCTTTGATGAAAATGTGAGAATATATTAATGAAAGTGATAAAATTATTTTGTTTGATTTGACAAAAATGTCATCAATGTGATGTTGCCTTATCAATCATTTTTATAATTGTTTTCTTTTCATTATTTTCATCAATATTTATTTTCTCATCAAAAACACATTTTCAATTCCAAATGGAATGGAAATTCTTGATATGTCTTTGGCAGTGTTTTTGGTTTTCGATCATAGCCATTCCTAAAACAATAAAAATAGGTATGATTGATTATTGAATATTTAAAAAAAACTTATGAAAACATGAAATAGTTAATCTTATCATGAAATAATAATGATGGTTCCTAATCGCTGCAAAAGCTCTTTAAAAATTTGAGTACCATAAGTATCTGTTTGTTGCATTTCTTCAAACTTTACAAAAAAAATTCCAAAAAATAGAATGTGTTCTTTTCTGAATAAAAATAATTCAATACATTTTTTTTCATCCTGAATATTAGATCAACAGAAAGAGCAAAACTTGGCTTCTCTGGCTAAATTATTTTCTTCAAATAATAACCAACAACAACAATAAAATGACATTTTCCTCTTCATTAAAATCACTCTATTGAATTGAAGCTGTTTTTATATATTTTCTTGAAAAAATAAAATGGGCATAACACGCAACCACACAGCGTGAATTTTCAACTCCGATCTGTTGTTGTAACTTGGTTGTTGGCGTTTTGGGTTTTTTGTTCAACAGCATCTGCTGTTATTGTTGAATTTCTTTCTGTTCAATAATTTTAATTGAAAACAAAAAAATGAAAACGCGTATAATGTTTCATTTAGTTGAAAAAAACAAAACAAATGACTTTTATCTTGAACCCCAAAAAATCTATAAAACTTGAATTTGCCAATTTTCTTAAGTAGCAAGAGCATAACCATTTTAAATTAATTTAAAAAATTTTTGCCAATCTGGAAAATTAATTTCTTTCCTAAAGCTAGAATTTAAAAACTTGATTTTTCAATTAGGTGGTATTTTCTCACCGGATCAAATGGAACAGGCCATCGTATTTCGGTACGCCATTGAACGAATCAATGACGACAGGCGTCTTTTGCCAAACATCAAGATACAGGCCAACATTGCTCAATTCAATTTAGAAGATAGTTTCCATGGACACAAGCACGGTAAATTTAAAATTTTTTTTTCATTTGCACTGATAAAAGCGGCCTAGAAAAAGCTGGACACCTAGATAATAAATCAAAAATAAAATAAATAAATTTCAATATTGTTTGACAACTAAAATTTCTAAAAACCTTGGTAGAATTTTTAAAACCTTGTTGGCTAATATTTTTTTTAGTTTCTGGTTATTTTAATGTTCTTAGCAATTCCCATGGTTCATTCAGAATTAAAAAACTAAAAATGAACTATGAAAATAGCCTCTTGATAGCAAAAAAAATTAGATGAGCAAAACAAACCATCTATAATTCAAGTAGAGTTTTGTTTCTCGCGGGAGAGGCAATGAATTTCATTTTCTACATTACGAACTCAACTTTTTTCGAATAAAACAGAATAAAAGTTTTTCATTGAGCTTAGTTTTTCCAGTTGGGTTTGAGACATTCTAATTAACACTTGACATGATGTGGATGTAAAATAAGAGAAAAACAATGATGATGATGGTTAGATGCCAAAAAAAAAGTTCGACAAGACCGATTGAATTATTCATATTGATTGTTTCTTCAGATATTTCTGTGCGTGTGTATGTTGTTGTTGAGAATTTCTATTATAAATAATTTTATTCTGAAAAGAAAAAATATTTGATTCATTTCTTCAATTTTTTTTTGTTATCGAAACAGAAAACCAGAGTAGTTTCCCAAAAAACCAGAACATATAATTCATTCAATGTGCTTTGTATGCGAGAAAAATATTAACAATTCATACAATATCCAGAATAAACTGGAAAATCTAGTTTTTGATGCCAATATGTTAGAAAAATGAAATAAAAAGTGTTAAGGCAAGAAAAATTACCACCCGGGTATTTCGTGTAGATAACAATAGAGACGATGATAATGATTTTCATTGGTAATAATCGAATAAATCGGAAACCTTAATACACGGTATTATAATGGTGGTGGTCTGTGTCGGAAAATTTCAAAATTCTTTGTCATTGTCTTTGCAGGCATGTTGGTGTTATGGCCAAAAAGGCTATTAAACAAATTTATTTTTGTTGATGTTTCAAAGTTGTAGTCTTTTTCGATGTAAAAAAAACTAAAACTTATGTTTTGTCCATTTTTAAGTTGAATTCTAAAAAGAAAACTTTTGTTCAAAATTAATGGATCAATCAATAAATTTTGGAAATACTTTTAATTTCGCCATGACAACAACATCTTAATAAATTGTAAAAAAGCTTTTTGATTTTTTATAAAATTAATTAACAGAAAAATAAAACCCATAAAAATAGAAAGAATATAAATTAGAATGGATCGGACATTCGCTTTATGTTGGATTGCCCTTCATAAACTGTAGGATTGTATTTTCCTTTGTTTGTCTCAATCTATAAGTGAGTCGAAATCATTCATCATCTTCATTTTGCCAATTTTGAAAAAAATGATGGCTGATTTGATTTTCATTTACGTGATCGATTTTCATCACAACCATCATCATTCTTTTTCTCTAAAGCATTACTGTTCGTTCAACACCCAGATCAAACTGATGAAATGATTCCACACCACAGTACCGAAGTCTAAACAAATATTTGAAATCAAATGAAAATGACTTTGAGATCGTTCCAATTTTATAAAAAAATTTAATCATTCTGATTATTTATGAATTTCAAAGTTCATTATTTTTAGCGGTTTGTTTTAAACAGAAAAGTGTATGACTTGATTTGACTGATTAATTATTTATTATCATCATGATTATGGTAGGATGAGTTTAAATTAACATTATTTTTCATTCTAGTTTGTTGGCTTGTAGCCAATGGCTCGATAGCATTGTTCGGTCCTTTGAATGCCAACCCGAATATTCGTTTGCACGTACAATCGATATCCGATTCGTTAGAGATCCCTCATCTTGAATATCATTGGAATACATTACGTTTATCTAAAAACCAGTTGTCTATTAATGTTTATCCTCGTTTGGATTTGTTGTCCGAAGCTTTTATCGATGTCGTCAATTCGTTGGGCTGGAAAACGTTTGTCATTATTTATGAAGCAAACGATGGTATATAATTCGCTTAACGCTGAATGATTGATCGAATTTTCATGAGAAATTTCTCATTCTGTTGTACAGGCTTGATTCGTGTTCAAGCTTTTCTCAAAGAAGCGGAAAAATATGAATGGACTATTCGATTGTATCAAGTTAAAAGTCGAATGTTTCGTGATGTTTTTTGGGAAATTAAACGTCGCAATTTTAACAATATTTTGCTCGATTTGCATCAAAACAACATTTATATCGCCTTAAAACACGTAAGTTTTTTCAAAATTTTTTTCATTGGAAACATTGATTAATGAAATATAAAAAATTCTGATTGAGGCAGTTGGAATTATTTTTAATTCAAGTTTTTTCTTGATATTAACCAGAAAAAAACGAAATTGAATTTAGTGATTGCTTTACAATGATGTGGAGCTCTTTATTTGGAGAGCATAATCAATTTTTCTTTCTTGAGACCAGGGAAAATTTAAAATCAAGTTTTTTTCAATTTATAAATAGAAACTTTCTCTAGAAAAAAGTTTCCGTTTTTTTTGTTGTTGGTCGAAAATTTTGGAGAATTCAATTGTAGAATTCAAATTTCAATTCTCCAAACAGAAACAGTTCGATTTCAAACCGATTAACTTTTTGAAATAGAGAGATTGGCGGAATCGGAAAATAGAAAAGTGCACATACTTTCATTTTGCCCTTGTTCTTTAATTCAATTCCTCGATGAGAGCGAAAACTTTTTCTCCCAATTTACATTCGAGTTAATTTTATTTTGGGACATGGTGGAAACTATAAAAAAAATTCGGTGGAATTTTTTCTATTATTTTTTCAAGGAATTTTCATACAAACTAACAAAGTTTGTTTAAAATAAGATTTTCTTTAAAACTGAATTTATTTTATGTTATTGTTTTCTTTTTTAAAATCTATTTCTTTTCAATTGTGAGACATCAAAATTATTTGTTTTCCCAAGCTTAAGCCTCATAAAACTTGGTTGCTTCATTCAGTTTGGTTTCGATCATTTTGATCTCTCTCTTTTATTCTTAACTAGTATTCTTCTTGTGAAACTTGTCTTGTTCCTTCAGAAAAACTCAATAATAATGATATTCTCATTCATTTTTCTCTAGGCCCAACAAGTTGGTATGGTAACTGAGCAGCAAAATTATTTGATTACATCACTGGTAAATTGTTTTTTGACTTTGAAACCAAGTTTTTTAAACATTTTGATTAATTGTTTGTTTTGGACGCGTCAGGATTTGCAAACCATCAATTTAGAAAGTTTTCAATACTCGAAAACCAAAATCACATCATTGGCATTAGTAGATTTTGATGAACGATCAAATGGTTTTGAGCTTGCCAATTTGGTTCAACATTTAAAAAAGTTCAAAAACTTTCAAAAATCTAAACAACGTTTCAACAATAAAAACAACATTTTAGATATATTACCCGAGAAAATTTCAGTAAGTGAAACTCAATATTTTTAAAAGTTTCTATCAAAAGTTTTCAGTTTGGTTTTTTGATTTTTTCATTTGAAAGAATCACATTTCAATCTAGTAGAATATAGTTGAAACAAAGTTGATTAATTTGTATTATTGGTTTGTATGAAGTCAATGTTTTTTTATTGTTATTATTTTTTTCTTTTTGATAAACACAAGACGGAATCAGTTTTGCTATACGATTCGGTTCGATTATTTGGAACTGCTTTGAACGAGCTTGATCAAAGCCTGCCAATAGCATCTATGCACATTTCAACGTCTTGCACCAATAGAAATCCTTGGCTATACGGTACATCTTTGATGAACTACATGAAACCGGTCAGTCAAATTTTTATTCAAATAACTAGAATTTATTTAATTTATTTAATAGATTACATTTAATGGTTTGAGCGGTTTAGTTGGTTTTGATCAACACGGCAAACGTGACCAATTCTTGCTGAACGTGCTCAGTATTACCGAAAAGGGTTTAGAGAACGTAAGTTTTTTTTTGTTGATTAACTTCACAATTTTGAGAAATCTTGTTGACCTGGTTTGGTTTCCTTCCTCAGAATTTTAAAACTGAATCAGATTTCTCAGACAAACAAAAAAAACTAGTGCAGAGTCTCTTTAATCTTTTTCCATTCGGAATGGTGTTCAAGCCAGTCTGAATTTTCTTTTAAACAACATTCAGTTCGAAATGTTGAAATATTTTTGGAAAAAATGTTTCATCTTTATGTGATTTGCATGAAAATTTTTTTTCTTTACAACAAAATTCAGTTAATCTAGATTGAAAAAGCAATATCTAGAATGTAGAGTTATTGTTTGATTTATAACAAAATTTCATTGATTCGAGTAGTCTTGTTAAATTTAATGAATTTAGTTAAATGAATTTAGCTTACAGTTCGATTCATGTGATATTAGAAGGTGGTTAGACAAACTTGAAGAGATAAATTTTCTTGATTCATATTTATTCGGTTCATAAAATTTCTACTTGAATTACTCGATGCAACACAAAAATATCAAGCTCAAATTTAAAGATAACATTATTATTAGGATGATGATGGGGAACAAAATTTGTAAAACATTTTCTGTACCATTTCTTCTCTATTCTTGAAATTTGAATAGGCCGGAATTTTCAATCAAATTCATTTGTTTCAGAAAAAAATGGAGCACGATCTTGTTTCAATTTTGTTTTTGTTGTTTTTTGTAATATTATCGATCATCAATTTTTAGTTAGGAAGAAACCCTTCATCAAAAGATGATAAAATGACCAAACTAATACGCTAATGAACACTAGAGCTCATCGGGGTAAAAAAGTAAATTTGGATTCATGGAGTTCTTTTCTTATTCTGAGGGCTTATCTTGTCTTTTGTTTGGTTCAGTTTGAAACATCTTATGAAGGTTTTTCATCATCATATTCTTTTATTATTCAAAAAATCGAAAATTCCGATTTCAAGAAAATAGATTTATGTTTTTTTTTCTCAAGTTGATTTTATGAAAAATGATCGTTGTACATGAATTGCATTCATTCAGTTTTCTCTTGCTATTGGAGTGTCATTGATTTTCAGATCAAGCAAAAATCATCCGATTGTGTTTAGAGAGAGAGAGAGAGAGAGAGAGAAAGAGAGAATTTGCGGTGTAAAAAAGTACTACTCCATTTAATCTTGAGGAATTTCATTAAAAAAATACTATTTTTGTGGCTGTTTGTTTTTGTTGTTTTCTTTGAACTTTGTAAAAGAATTTCAAAGTTTCATTAGTTTCAATCGCTTCATTCTTTAGCGAGGATTTATTTGCGATGTGTTTGCAATGCAACCGCACAAGATAGACGAATAACGATAAACCCCTAGATTTAATAATATTTTATCTATCTAAATAACATGTCTTATATTTCACACATTCTCTTCCTCACTCTCCACCAAATCATTTGTTTTGCCTTCCTCATCGGGCATATTTTTTCCTTCCTTTAAATGAGATTTTTGTGGCACATAAACAATTTAATAAAAAAAATTCAATAATTCATTGCGCTTTATGGTGCATATGATTGTTCTCAACTTCTGAACTTATCATATAGCCAAATAGAAAGGGTATTAGAAAAGGTCCTCAGTACTTTCTATTAAATTTAAAAACTTGAATATTGTTTTCATGTTGAGCATTGTTGTTAGAAATGTTATTTCTAAATAAGAATATTGTTCTCCTCGAATATTCTTCAGGCAAAAGTTTTCTCTAATAGTTTTTTTTTGTTTTCCTATAATTCGATATTTATGCTATGCCACGAAATGGGAATCCAAACAGATTGGAACATGGAATCATTCGGAATTGGCATATAAACGATTGTCGATCAAAAAACAATGGCAAACAGTTTTTCGTGCGGCAACATTGAAGAACAAGACTCTTGTGGTGACCACCATATTGAATGATCCCTACTGCATGTACACCAAGTCATCGGAAACCAAAACCGGTAATGGTCGTTTCGAAGGCTACATAATCGATTTGGTTGAAGAATTGTCCCAGCTGTTGGGTTTCAAGTATATTTTTAAGCTGGTCGATGATGGTGTTTATGGTACCAATGAAAATGGCGAATGGAACGGATTGATTGGTAAGTAAAATTTATTATTTCATTATTATTCATCACCATCATTTTCTTGATTGTTTCAGTCTAGTCGCTCAGTTTTTTCGATGAGATTTTTCTTTGCAAAAAAAACCACAAAAAACAAGTTCTCCTTAAGAATAAAGTTTTTGTCACTTTTATGTAATTTAGCAGAGTGGTTATCGTTCTGGGATTCAGTACTTTTTTCCCAAAAATATTTATTCAACACAAATATCCCTGTAGGCTTTTAGAGCCACTAGAAACCTGTAAACAGTTTAATTATCATTACTTTTTGGTTCAGTTTGGCAGCTCTTATTGATTAAGTTTTAGTAAATATTTAAAAAAAACACCACCACACTACAATAAAAGCCAATTTTAATGAAAAACCACATAAATTACACAAATTAAATAAGTTAATACACACACTAGCATCACATTTCAATGAGAGAAATAATTGAACCATCATCATTTACAGGCAGGCTGGGGGGTTAGGTAGAGAGAGAGAGTACCAGATTGTTTTAGAGAGTAATAATTGAATTTAACTGTTTTGTTTTTGCTTAACAAATAAATAGAGAAAGCTTTGTTTAGATTAATAATACAACGAGAACCAAAATCGATAATCGATCGAATGGTCTAATGACACGGAAACAGAAATCAATGATCTTCTACTTGCTTTACTTATCCTCTTTGTTAACATCATCCATTCATTTTAATCAAAAGAAAAAAATTAAATCAAAACTTACACAACACAGTCGTTTGTTTGGAGCCAGACGTCCGAAATTTATTAATGAAGAATAGCTTTAAAGAGAAGCCATATTCTTATGAAACTTTCACAAAATATTTGCCTCAACTTTTTTGAGAATTTCTTCTAACTGTGAAAATTCTTTGGTTTTATTTAATGAAAAAAGAATTTTTAGGCAAGTCTTCATCAATATGATAATAATGTTGTTGCTTAATGGCTTTTTTGTTTAGGCTTGTTTAATTGACAACAATTTAACAAAAATATTTACCAATAATAAGAGCGAAAATATGTCACTCAAGACAAATCTACTTTCGGGGAAACAGTGAATAAAATGAAATGGCCCATACAACTTTTCTCGAAGAAATTCTTTTTCAATGGAATAAGTTCTTTCAAACAACTAGGAGAAAAAACGATTTAAAGCAATTATTGATTTGTTGTTCTCAAAAATATTAATTGAAATCCTATCAAATTGGTTCTCATTGTGAACAAACAATTGTTTGCTGTTTTGTTCTCTTTGAAACATCATGTTCGATTCATCAATTCCTAAAATTGACCCGTATCGTAAGACAAGCCACCCGTACTAAACACACACACACGCCATTTGCTGCATCATTACATTTGGAAATTTAAAAATCTATTTTTTTTTGTTGAGAGGGAGGGTTTAGTGCTTGATGCTGACATGGGGATTATTTTTGTTTAAAAATTTTTTCATGTTAACAAGATTGAGATTTTTTCTTGTTGAAAAAACTTAATTGTTTTAAGATGATTTAAATTTAAGTCTCACCTGAGTGGAAGTTTTTTCTAGGTGACACACAACTCTATCGGTTCATTTATTTTAATTGTCACTGTTTTTTATTTGAAAAGTTTTTTAATTGTAAGCTGCGCGTTTGTTAGTTTTGAGATTTTCTTCCCAATGTTGACGTCATCTCAATTTATTTCTCTTTGAAAGTTTTCCAATAATTTATGAGGTTTTTTCCCTTGGTGAATCGATTGTTGACCTTTTTTTGTTCTTTCAAAAACGCTGGTCTGCCATCTGTTTCACAAAGTTTATCAAGTTTTTCTAATAAATTTGATTCATTGATTAGGCGAAGTGATTAAGAAAAAGGCCGATATCGCTGTGGTCGATTTGACTATCACATCGAAACGTGCCGAAGCCGTAGATTTTACGTTGCCGTTTATGAACACTGGAATCGGTATCTTGTTCAAGAAGCCAACCACCAAAGTGACAACATTGTTCTCCTTTATGTTACCATTGTCGAATACGGTTTGGTGTTATATGTTGGCCGCTTATGCCGGCGTTTCGGCTGTACTTTTTTTGGTTGGCCGTATGTCGCCATACGAATGGGAGAATCCCAACCCATGCCAACAAGACGATAAAATGTTGGAGAACAATTTCAGCATGTTGAATAGTTTCTTTTTCACAATGGGCTCGATGATGCAACAAGGATCTGATTTGGCACCAAAGTAACTAAACTTTTTTTAAACAAATTTTTTAATTTTTTCTATTAGAGCAATGTCAACCAGAACAGTGGCCGGTATTTGGTACTTTTTTACCCTGATCATGGTATCATCTTATACGGCGAATTTGGCCGCTTTTCTCACTGTCGAGAAAGTCATTTATCCGATAAAAGATGCCGAAGATTTATCGAAACAAACCACCATAGAGTATGGTTGTCTGAATAGTGGCTCAACAAAAGCCTTTTTCCGTGATTCGAACATTACCACATTCAAACGAATGTTCGAGTTCATGAAATCTCGACCACACGTTTTTATGCTGAAAAATGAGGATGGTCGGAAAAGAGTAGAAAAAGGAAATTACGCTTACTTGATGGAATCGGCTAGCATAGAATACATTGTAGAACGTAACTGCAATCTCACACAAATCGGTGGTTTGCTTGATACTAAAGGATACGGAATCGCTACAAGGAAAAAGTCTAAATACAGGAATTTGCTGTCGGAAGCAATTCTCAAGCTTCAAGAATCTGGTCGCTTGATTGCGTTAAAAGAAAAATGGTGGAAACAGAAGGGTGGTGGACAGTGTTTGGATGATCCACAAAAATCATCATCATCCGTCACGCCGCTCAAAATGGACAATGTTGGCGGTGTATTTGTCGTTCTGATTGGCGGACTGTCATTAGCCTTCTGTTTGGCAATGTGCGAGTTTTTTTTCTATGCTAAACAAGCGACAAAAGGATGTGTGCGTGAGATGAAGTTTTTCATTAAAAGAGAATTTCTGTTCTTTTTTTTTAAAGGATTCAATGTGTGAAAAATTGGCCACCGATATAAGGTTTTCGTTCAAGTGCCAAAGCAAAACCAAATCTGTTCAACAAACCAATGTCAATCGATCTTTGTCATCGAACCGATCATTGACCACAATAGTGCCAACACATCATTTTAATTCGCTGGTAATCAATCAATGTGGTGGGAATGGGTGTAAACCGTTTCGATCATATCATGTTTACCCGGCATCATCGCCCAAAAATTCTATTCCAAATTATGATAACCATCAAATAACAAAAAAAAATTCTTTTTTCAACAAGCCGTATATTCGATCAATACCAAGTAACTTGGATCGTCGAGTTTCTTTAGAACAAATAGAACTTGAAATCAAACAAAATCTCTTATCCTCGAACATCAATTTGAGAAATGAAGCGGATTTTTGAAAGTCATCAAAAATTTATTTCCAAAATGAGTTTTCAAATTTTTTTTGGTTTTGAAAACTCTTTAAAGCCTGGAAACAAGTTCCAGAAACAACTAGAAAGATCTTTTTTGAAGTACCAAATGTGATAAAGCGCCGCGACATCTAGTGCTATTAATTCAAAATGGCTTTTACAGAAATTTGTATAGATTTGAAAAATTAAAAATTTTAAACAAAGTGGATTCAATTTTACCTTCGAAAAATTTTCAAAAAACCTAGTTCAAATGATTTCGAATGAATGTTAAATTTTTTCAAATTAAATAAACAGATTATTAGAAATAAGACGATTAGAAATCAATCTGCGTAGAGAGTAGGTCAAATTTCAAAAACTGAAAACATTATAATACAATCAAATGCAATCATTTTAATATCTACCACCGCAATAAACTAAAACTGATTCTGTTTTTTTTTGGTTCAAATAAAACAAACAAAATAAATTGATTCAAAATTGGCATCAAATTCAAGATCTTTTGGGTAAAATTTGATAGAGACCAAGTTTTTGTTCAGCGACGGCGTCATACACTTGAACAAAACCAATCAAAGTCTATATAGAAAACTTTGTTCAACACACACCAGTTCGTTTCTCTCAACATTCGCGCAACAACAAAGAGAGTGAACATCCATCCAAAGAGAATTTCTTTTTACCGAAGATTCCGATTTCATTATTTCGATTCAACATTAGCCACTACCCAGAAAAAATTTTCTTCTCTGGATCATTCATTTGGGTGTTTTAACATTTTCCCTTTAGCAAAGATTTGTGGGTGTTTGTGCTTCATTTTTTGCTTTCTTGGTCGATGATAGTTTTTTGTGTTCCAAGACTGTTTGAAAGCACAAGCCGCCCAGAAAAGAAATTTTGGTTCGTTTCCCATTCTCTAGAGAAAGATAGAGGCTTTATCGGTAGATGTGTCGTCTGCCAGTTGGATCGGCGTTACCCGTGCAAATTTTGTTTTGGTACTATCCTGACGGTATCTTCACTCTCTATATAAATTGATAGATGTGAAATCAACCTTCCACACGCACCATATTGGTTCTTTTTGTTTGAATGCTACTTCTTTATTCACAAGTTCCAACAAACTGCATCATCATTAGCAGCAACTACCACGGCAATCAAAACACCGCACCACCGTTTTTTTAAATTGATCCATAATAGTCATTATCTTTCATCTTGTTTTTTTCAGTTGTTCCAAATGGAATAACTTGACATTCTCACACAAACAAACAAACTTGCTTGAGTTCACAGCCATTTGCTTGAAACAAAAGAGTTTCATTTTATTTTTTTTTCATTTAAAATTACTTGTCACATCACCATTTAACCAAAAAGATCCAGAACCGAAAATTCCATCATTCGAAAAAAAAGTTCTTCAAAAAGTTTTCTATTGGTTTCAGGCAAAAAGAACTTGGGTGAGTTTTAAATTTTTTCTGTTGATTGATGAACATGATATCTTTGTGTATTTTGAGAGAATTTTATTCTGCAAAAAAAATATTTGAAAAAAGCTTCTCTCACAGTAAATATGCTTGAATCATTCATTCTAGTATAGTTTCATTATTGAGGATCAAATGTTTTATAATAATTAGTGAACAGTAGTTCTTTCTAAATTTTTTTCTGAATCCTAGCCAAAAATCTAAAAATATGAATATTTACTCAATTTTTAAAGAATCTTGAAGTTTCTATGTTGTTTTTGAATTGAATATTGATCGGCAATCATGTTGGTTTGTTGGTTAAATTTTGTGTACGCTCCTCAGCTCTAGAGATTTTTTTTTCTCTATATACATTTGTTTGATGAAATATGTTCGTTCTTATTTTCCATTTTAAATGAGAATATGGTCTTCAAGATATATACACTTGGCTGTATTGGTTGTTGATGATGCCTGTCATAACTGTCATTCTTATTGTTGTTGCAATCTTTTGAATCGTTTTTCAAAATTTTTTCTCTGATTCAATTAGCCAAGGAGAAATCTGTTCTCCGAGAAAAAGTGTTTTTCGAGGAAAAACGTCTTGTGTTTTATATTGAAAATAAATGAAGGTAAAAATTGAATCTATCTGAAAGATGATGTTTTGAAAGCATATGCTAGTGCATACATTTAATACATTTATGTAGCAATTGTTTGTTTGAAAAGTCATTTTGACAAAACTTCAAGTTTAGGAAAAAGTTTTCATTTTCTCAAAAGATTCCCTGGTAATCTCTCTTTGCGAAGCGGTTCACTTTTTTTTGAATTGTATTCAGGCCATGGCATTATATTGTGAGTTTCCCAATTTATTTGTTTTCTGTTAGGCACTCTCAAGAGAAATAGAAAAAGATTTAATTTAACTTTTCTCTCTCTCCCTCTCTCTTTTGGAATATGTCAGCTGGGTGGTTTTATTTTTTTAATGAATTTAATTTACTTTTAATGTTTGTTAAAACAAAACAAGCGATAATCCTCAGGATACAGCTGTGTTTGGTTGGTTTTTTTAATTTTGAAATTTTTTTTTTCTCGATAAGAAACCAAACAAACAAAACAATATCGGATTCTCTATCTATGGTTGCTATTTTCAAGAGAGAATGCTGTTTTCAGTGCCTCTGGGGTAGAATAAATGAGATAGAACGAATAGGATTTATCTCGATTCTTTACAGCTGCCTGTTTGTTGTTTGTTTCAACACCATTTCAGTTGATTAATTTTTTTTCTCAATCGTAAAGCTTCAAATGTCATGTTTGAATTAATTCCTAATGGTCTCTAGTTTCTTATAAACTCGAAGCACAGAGCAGAGCATTATAAAACAAAACTAGAATTTATTTTCAATTAAAAAATTGATAAAACTTGACACTGTAGTTTGTTGACAAATAATAACAGTTATGGTTATTGTTTAACTTTTCTTTTATATTGGTATTTCAAGTGTTGAGCTTCATTCATTTCTGATAAAACGTTTCATTAAGTTGTTTCACCGAAAAATAATAGATTTTTTCAATTTTAGTTAGAAAAATGTCGATTCAAGAAGAGAATGAATATTCGTCCAGTTTGATCAAATCAATGAACGATGAAACTAATGTTGGCGATGAGCAGAACCATGACGGTGGTAGTGATGATGATGATTGTAACAACAATCATTGGAACAACCAACAAAGAAGAAACATTCTAAAAAATTCAAATAAAAGATCCAACAATTTCACTGAAGAAGATGGTGGTGATGGAGAGATGGAGGAGGTAATGGAAATAACCAAAATACCGATGAGAATGATGATGAGGAAGAGGAGGATGAGGATAATGAAAAACATCAGCAATCGGATGATTCTACATTGCACCAACATCGACGTAAAAGACGAAAGTTGGTCAACTCTTCCTCTTCTTCCTCATCAATGAAAAGTCAAAACGAGAATGCATCAAGAAAGTTGAATAATAATCGAGATTCTTCCACGATGGAAGTTCGTTTTCTTGTTTCAAGCCGTGTATGTTTTTAAAAGTACCATGTCATGTTTTATTTCACTTTTTTGTTTCATTCTAATAAAACAGGACGCCGGCGCCATAATTGGTCGGGCTGGATCCAACATCACTCATCTCCGGCAAACTGTACGTATTTTGGTTTATTATTCTCTCTTTCTCTGTCTCTTTGGTTCCACTAAAAATATTATTGAATGTGTGTTTATTTATTAGTTCCCAAAAAAAAAGAGTTTATTTTTCTACTTTTCGGACTTTTTTCCGAGATTTTTTTCTAAGCTCTGCCAAATTCTTATTCATTTTTTTTCTCTCTCTCTCTCTCTTTATTTGATTCCATGCTTCTTGTATTACCACTACCAACCAACTTCAACAACCAACCAACAACCGTTCAATGTCCGTTGACCTTGTCCGTTACGCTTTAACCACGCCGACCGTTTTATAAATGACTTAATTCTGAAAAAAATTAACCGTTAACAAACACCCGATCTATCTTTCTTTTTATTACCGCTCAATTTTAATTTAATTTACTTTAAAAAAAAAAACATTGTTGGCCATGATGTCGATTTGATGATGATGACCCGAAAAAAACAAAACAAAAACTCTACATTTCTGGATCCGCTTAAAAAATGAAAATTCAAAATGACCGTTAATTTTTAAAATCCCATCACCAAAAAAAATGTTTTACTAATTTTGTTCTTTCACCAACCAACCAAACAACCAACCTTACAAAATAAAAATATCTCAGTATGACTCGTCCATAACAGTGCCCGACTGTCATTCGCCCGAACGGTATTTCAGTTTTTTTTATTTCTTTTTCAAAAAATTAGGGCCTTATTAGAATATTTTGATACAGCCAAAAACAAATAGTGAATAATGATAATAATCTTGATTTGCTTAAAAAATTTTATATTTTTTTTTTGTTTCATGAAATCATATCAGTGTTTTGACCGTATCAGCCAACCTCGAGAAAATTATCAAAATTGTTCGAGAAGTTTTGAAGTTTATTGAGACCAATACGGTGAGTAATTGTTTCTTTGTCAAATAGTAAGTTTCTATGAGGAGTTTTTTTTAGCGTCCCTCAAATTCTTCTCGAAACCAAAAAAATCCAAAAAATGGACGCAAATCATTTGGATCAACATCGTCTTCTAGTACAGACCTTGAAATACGTTTATTGCTTCAAACTTCTCATGCCGGTGGTTTGATTGGAAAAGGCGGTTCACGTATTACCCAACTTCGAGAGGTACAGCATAATTTCTATTATTCAATATTTTTTCTAGAAAACTAATTTTTTCACCCCTTTAGAACACTAAGGCCAGCATAAAAATTTATTCAGATTGTTGTCCACATAGCACTGAGCGTGTTTGTTCAGTTTCTGGACCAATCGATGTTATTGTTCTGGCGATTCGAGACATTCTCCACCTAGTCCAAGAGATTCCTTTAAAAGGGCCCAATCAACAATACAATCCGCGTCACTTTGATCCATACGTCGCCTCAAGATATGGAGGTTATGGAGAACAAAATGCGTTATCTTCTTCATCAACTCACCTGCTTATTATCATCAATCTTCTTCTGGGTAAGATTTTTCTCTAAAAAGACAATAAACATCACTTCTTTTTTTTCATTAGTCGAATGGCATCGCCTGTATTTATTCCACCTCCTATTCCACCTCCGCCACCTGCTTCTTATCACCATCCAACGGCACCTCCACCACCTCCTCATTATCATCGTTCATATCAGACCGATTCATCGCCACCTACTTATCGAATGACAAATAATGGACCAGCTTCATCATCGATGACAATGATGGACATGGGTTCGAGCCCTCCGTCAGAATATGCTCCAACTTCATCACCTGGTTATATGTCTTCGGCTCAGTGGTCTCCAAGTAACAGACGGGTGTCATCAAGCTATTCAACTCGAACTGGAATGCCTCCGCAAGCTCATTCATACGCCACAAGTTCGGATATTTTTTATCCAAATACTGATCGTCAAGTTCAATGGATACCAAGTAAGTTAATTGAAGTTTTTTGATTATTTGTGATTAACGATTCTTAATCATTGATAGCTGGTGGTGATAATTGGACTCAATCAGGACCAACATCTTTTTTTGATAGAAATGATGTCTCGTATGTGTTGAACCAAAACGGAACAGCCACAGCAACTATATCGGTTCCAAATAAGGTTTTTTTTCTCAAAAAAGTTCAATAAATTTTAAAGTTTTTTTTTAAATTAGACTGTCGGCGCTATCATTGGAAAGGGTGGTAACAATATTCGTGATATTCGAATGAAAACCCGTGCCGAAATCACGATTGGGGAAACTAAAACAGCAAACAATCATCGAATTATCACCGTGAAAGGTGATAATCAAGATGTCAAGATGGCTACAATGATTCTATGCGAATGGTAAGATGATTGTTGTCGTATAACGAATGTAAAAAAACAAAAGAAGCCCTCGTGTGTCGCGGGTCTTCTGGAAGACTAGTGATTTTGTTGTTTTCTCTCTTCTCAACGAAATCGGCTTATCCGGCTCTACAAGGCTAAAAAAATCGAACTCGAGACCAGAATTGTTTAAAAACATAAAATCACTATCTTCTGAAGAACCGATGATCCTTGTCGACGTTGTTTCATGGCTTCATGGTTATGGTTTCTTAGTTTGAATGATGAATTCATCATAGAATAACTGATTAATTTGAAATAATTTCTCTTTTCATTATCAATTTAGTATCGATGAAAATTGAGACCAACTATCTCGTCTATTCTCTCTCTTAATGTTACAATTGATTTCATATTGATTACACTATTATTCTCCATTTCATAATCGCTTAATATTGGCTTTAAAACAATTAACAATTGGTTTATTGATTGATTTTTTTCTTTGTCCTGATGTCGATTGAATTATCTCAACATTTTATTTTGATAAGGGGAATTTTTTTCTTTTCTTGGTGTGGCTTCTTCAACAATTTTACTGGATTTTCGAATTTAGGCGTCACCGTCACTGAAATCGATTGGTGTTAGAGATCAGATTGAAAGATGTGTCAATAAATAAATGGACACCAATCCTTCCACTTGAAACAACATTTCCTTACTTTTCAAACATACTTCAGCACACCGCATCGAACCGTTCCCATCTTTTGTTTTTTTTTTCTAACTAAGTTCAATAAAATTAATAAAAGAAACTCGTTTGAATTTTAATCAAGTTCTGTTATTTTCTGTTTCATCATTTTGAATCATGATCCATCTTGTGAAGAAGTTTTATGTTGCACCTGCTTCATCAACCATCGATACTCATGATGAACTCAAATCGAACCTTTTTTTTTCCATTGAATTGGATGATTGAATCATTGTTATAATAGGTCATCATGGTTCTAGAGGTAGAGGTGTGTTTTTTTTTTTGGAAATGACGGTTTGATTTTTAGAAATGATAATAAAATTGGATAACTTTTTGTGAGATGAAGCAGTGGCAATGATTTTTTTCATCATGACATTAATTTAAAAGGCTTCCAATTAAAGTGAGAGCTCTAGGTTAAAAATCGATTAGCCAAAAATTTTTCTGTTCTTGATCACGAAATAGAAAAATTTCTTTTAACGTTCTTTTAAGAATTCATCATCGAAACAAACAAAAAATAACTTAAAATAGAAATCACGATTTGGCCAAACTAAATTATCAGTTTTTTTTTCTTCTAGTTATCGGTTTAAAAAGTCTTCTTTTCGGGATTTGATCACCAGGGCCTTTGACAACACAAACATCCCGAGAGAAATATGCTTTTTTTCTGGCTCGAAATTTTTTTTTTAATAAAACAATGCTCATCAGTTAATCACGATGAACAACAAGATGCTGCTGTTCTGAACCGTTTTTTTTTTTAAATGACGAGAACGAACAAAGAACTAGTTTTTTGGCGGCAGCACTTCAAATGAACGAACAAAAGAGAATCTTCGTAAATTTTCATCTTCTAGGCGTCTACCATGCATTTAAGTTTTGATCATGGTGGTGGCCGTTGTAGTTAAAGTGGCAGTCTTCTAGCATCGTGATGCCGTTGGCTCTCATGTCGTTTCTGTCTGTTTGAACATTCAAATTGATAATGGTCGTAGGATGTGAAACAACTAACGAACACATGCTTAACACACACATAACAAGAACAACAACCATCAACCAAAACCAGAAACAATCTAAATGTGGTATTTTTTGTGTTTGTATGTTTATTGTGTAAATTCATACTTTGAAAAGAAAAAGAAAAACTTTAACCAGCCAACTAACCAACCCATTTTTAAAGAAAAGTTAAACCCTCCAAACACCGAAAACAGAAAAAAAGTTTAAGAAAAAAAAAATCCTCAATACAAGTCTCATGATGGTCATCGACATCGGTCTTCGAAAAAGGTTAACGAACATAATGATTATGATTGTTGAACAATCCCTCAAATTATATTCTGCTAAAAATTGTGTTTCTGTTCCAGCTCTGCAAATCCAATTCATTGGATTTTTTTTTTGATTTCTATTAACAACAAAAAACAATTGTTTGTTCGATTTTTTTTTTGATTCGTTTGTTTAATTGTTGATGGGATCAATTTAGATGGTAACCAAGGCTACTAAACCAATACCATCATAGAATTTTTTTAGTATGGGCTATGTGCGTGTATCTAGGTGCAGTTCATTTTACAACCTTTACTCAATTTGGGTGAATCCAATTTTTTAAGGTTTTTTGTAAAGTTCCATTTTGATCGGTTCATTAGCCTTGTTGAGAACATTGCGTCTATCTTATTTCGTTCAATCACAATGAAGTGAGAAGAGTAAGTAAATTTCTTGAAGAATATTCTATCAAAAAATTGTTGCTTGTGGAGTGTTAAATTTTGAAAGCTCATGTTTTTTTTTTTATGATTAATCTAGCGTGCTAAATGATAGTTTTTTCCGCTCAAATATAGTCAAACCAACCGATCAAATATTTGCACCAAACTTAGTTAAAAAAAAGGAAGTTTCCATAGATAATGATATCCTGATTTGATTAGTCAGTTTCCAACAACATTGATTGTTGTTCAAACGAATGCTGAAAATTGATCGATTAAATGCAGGGAATTTAATGTTTTACCTGTTGATGTGGTCGAGTGTTGAACATGCGCGCATCGGGTTCCTACTACTTTTTTGATTAAACAAGGTAATGTTCTTATGAATGTGAAAGACCAAACAACTAGAGCGACAGAATTTACGATCGTGTTGGTGAACTTGTTCTCTCTCGAGCAAAGTTCAACTTTTTTTTTTAAACAAACAAACTTCTTTGTTAGCCCATTTGGTTGATGATTAAGAATTTTTGATCAAAAGTTCCAAAAACAATACTGGATATTTATAAGAAATGAGAATAGACCATCAATGACAGCAGCAAAGAATCGAAATTAAATTCAATAAGAAGTGTAATGTTTTTTTTTTGTTTTTCAGATCCTGAATCATTGGTTGCTTGAACAATTGGTCTTTCATCGATGTATCGATTCTCGTTCATTGCTCAAAGTGAACAAAAAAAACTAATCTTTGTGATTTTTGGAGGGAAACATAGTTCACAATGAGAATCGTTGTTGTTGGATTTTTGATTAATGCAGCGTCATGTTTGTAATTATTTTGTTTTGTTTTATTTGGTGCCCGAATAGAGAACAATTGAATGCATTGTTTTAAATTGTTTTGTGTTAATCTTTTTTGTGCTCTTTTCTCATGCTTATTATCGCTATCATTTTGTTCCAACTGGAATTTTATTGTTTTCTTCAATCATGATGAATTAATTGGTGTGCTTTGTGTTTCAATGTCTTCAAGTCGTTTTGTTTGCTCATCATCGAGATAATCATTTAATAAGAAAGATTATCTGATCACAATAAACGAGAAACTTTTTCTAAAACCATCCATCAAGAATCGTTGATCATGATTCAGCGTCAACCACTGGCCACTTTTGGTGATCGATATCAAATCGGTGAAGAGATTGGCAAGTATGTCTATTCAAACAATGAATGTTAATTTTGTAACGTAGAATAGTCTTGTTCTCATCTTGATTGCCATTCAGTCAGATAGACAAGACCTTGATCATTTCATCATGATGTTTGTAATGATAAATTTTCGTGATGTTATCTTCTGTTTGCAGGGAAATTGATTGTCATCAATGAGTGATCATAAAGGTGGACAGGTGAATTTTTTGAAAACAATCATGCATGATGCGCGTGTTTTGCGTGATTTTCCTGTTTTCAGTTTTCTGAATCGTTAAAAATATGATCAATATCATAATCATAATCATTATGAATTGATAAGTCTCATTCCTCACGAATCAAAGAGAAAAAGAAATACTATTCAACATCATTAATAATCGATAGTATACTTTATTTTCTTCTTTAATTTCTTTGATTCAATAAAACAGTACTCTAAGCAGTGCCTAAAAATTTCATCCATTGCACCATACTCGGTTGAACAAAGAACGGCTTCTTTTCATGGTATTTTTATGATGGATTTTCTATTTTTATTCAAAATATGACATCTTTCAATTATTTTCATCCATCCATTCATTGATGGATGTAACAACAACAACAAAAAGAAAAATAAATTTTTCAAATTGAATTAGAATTAAATTATTTTTAGTTTTATTTCTGTTGAAAAGTTCATATGTCATACATCTCATTCACCTGTGTTGTGCCTGGGTCATTTTCATCTGGATGGTTTTAAATTTAGACTCTCTTCAAATAAAACTTTCATGTCGGTGGTGTATGCGACCAATATTTGCCACACTTCGTTCACTTCCCCACCCACGAACAATTGTTTCTTTCAATGTTTTTTTGAGAAGCGGAAGTTGAATAAACCCTCGAGACAAACAATAAAACTTTTCTCATCAGAATGGATGTTTGTTTCTAGTTTGTCATAAAGAAAGTGGAGAATATCTTTATTATGAGAATGCTGTTTCTTACCAAATGAAAAGAAAAGTCTGCTTTAAAGGTGTCAAATTTAATATCTTCATCATGATATTTCTATTATGATGATGAAAATCATCATCATCATTATTATATTGATAAAATAAATTTGGTGATGGTTATTTATAAACTCATCCAAACTCATTTCAATAATAATGGCTCTCTGGTTTTTTTCTGGTCGATTGGTTAGCTGAATTTTGAATGAAAACACGAATTCAGTCACCAAAGTGTTGTAGTGATCGCTATCAAGATTTGATAAGAGAAATAAGGCTGTGAGTTGTACTGCTGCTGCTGCTCATTATGTGTTTCAATCATCATTTGCAAGAAGACAAACAATAACAATCTCCATTGTTCCACCAAACACAATGGAGAAACGGAAACAATTTCACTGCTCCAAATGAATTTGAACCTTGTTAATTGTTGTTCCGCTAGTTGTTCGTTTGTTTGAAATGAATTTATCAATAATGTTTGATAAGCAAGATCGAGGATCATTCTTTCATTGTGATCATCATCAAAAGCAAATAATAATGATATTGATCAATCAATCAATCAATCAAGCAGTCAGTCAGCCGTAATTGGACTCAGTCTATGTTAATGATGCATCATTTACAATGCGCCACACTCTCAAGTGATTCGTTCATCACGAAAAAAAATCTTAAAATAAATTTAGATGTTGATCTAGGTAAAAAAACTATCTTTTTTTTCAAGAAAATAAAACACTAATCTGATTATTTAAGAAGGAGAAAATTCTTGGTGGTGATTAAAATTTTAAGTTATTAAAATTAAACGAAAATCGATGATAATGGAGGAAAATTGCTTTAATTGCTCCAACAACACACTGGAATGAAGTATAATTAAAATTTGGTATCCGCTTGCTTGTCCAGTTGAATGAAGCCACTTTTTCAACAACACAAATTTATTCCTATTTTGTTTGGGTCAATTTTTTTTCGACCCAAAAGAAAAATAGTTGTTTTTGTTTAACGGAACCATAATGTGTTCAGATGAATAGTGCTGTGCGGTGCTATGCTATGAATAATGAATGTTGACCATCATTATTATCGCTTGACCAAAGCAACTATTCAAAACATAATGATATCAAGTTTTTTTTATTTTATTGTTGTTTCCATTGTTTTAATGATGGTTCGGTGACAGTCATCATCATTCTAGTGATGTGATCAAAGTTTTTAAAAATATGAAAAAAATTGTCACAAACATGTTACATTTACCTGGCAATTAAACTATTCATTATATGATTATTTTTGTTGTTTTTTTCAGTGGAAAATTTGCCGTAGTGAAACGTTGTTCAAGCTTGAATGATGATATCGAAGTGGCAGCCAAATTTATTCGTAAAAGTCGCTCGAAACGTTTTGGGCAGCGTGTCGAAGAGATTGAATTGGAAATTGCCATACTAACCGATCTGATTGACCATCCAAATATCATTCGTTTGATCGATGTGTTTGAAGATAATCAACAAGTCATTTTGGTGTTTGATCTGTATGTTGTTTTCTAATCGAGATAATCGTTTAATAATTGTCTTTATCTATCCCATAGAATGAAAGGTGGAGAACTGCAAGATCATATCGCAGAGTTTGATCATCTCACTGAAGCGGAGACTCGGCACTTGATCAGGCAAATTTTAGAAGCTTTGGTTTACATGCATGATAGATCGATCGTTCATTTGGATTTGAAACCAGAAAACATCATGTTGACTGATTTTGAAACGCGCCAAGTCAAGATAATCGATTTCGGAATTTCGAAACGAATCGATCAAAATTCTGATATCAAGGGAATCTACGGTACCCCAGAATTCATCGGTAAATTTTTTTATTATTTCGAGTTGATTTTCAACCAGGTTTTTGCTTTATTTAGCGCCTGAAATTTTAAATTATGAACCTGTTGGTTTTAGTACTGATCTTTGGTCGGTTGGTTGTATAGTTTACAATATGTTGTTTGGCATTTCACCATTCTATGAAGAAGACAAACAAGATACTTATACTCGAATCACCAAACTAGATTATGAGTTCAATGATGAATTTGAAGTCAGCGCTGAAGCCAAAGATTTCATACAACATCTTCTAATCAAAGATGTTCGGTAAAAATGATTTAAGCCTAATTAAACGTTTAAAACGATATTTTTTTTCAATAGAAAACGAATGACCGCTAAGCAATGTTTTCAACATTCTTGGATGTCGCCTAACAAAATCAACCAAGCTGACCATTGTCTTCTGGCATCGATGACTTTTTTAACCAATGGAAAACATCCGATTGATCATCAAATCAATCATGATATTGATCATGGAGCCATACGTAAATGTTGGAAGGTGAATTTTTTCAAAATAAAAATCTTTGAAAAGTTTTTTAAACTGTTTTTCATTAGAATGCAATCATGGTGGTGATATTGTACAATCGCCATTGGAAACATCGACCATTCAAGGGAACCTCCACCATAAAACAGTATTGCTGTTCATCGCGCTCGATAACAGATGGTGCAACGTTTGATGTAAGTCGAACCTGTTTTTTTTTTTTTGAAAAAGTATTCATTTCACCATTGAGTGAGAGTGAGTCAATCCAATGAAAGATTAGACTGATAGATAAGAAATGCTATTTTGGCACCGCGAATTTAACCAAACGTGTTCTCTCTTTTCTAAGCATAAGATAAATTTTGAGACGATTTTAATTAGCACGTCTTGCTTGTTTGCTTATAAATCAACAACCGATGAAAATAAATCTAGTTAGCAGTTTCCTGGTTGGTTTTTTTTGTTATTCTCATGAAATATGATTAGGCTCTCCTGTGTATATTAATAAAATTTAAAGTTTTTCCTGATGAATACCGAATTGAACCCAATGTTTCCATCAGTCGATGGTTGTTTTAGAGTTTCATCATAAAAAAAAATTGTCTACGATCATCGATTATAAATCTCTTTTTCGATGTAGATTTTTTTTTCAAAAAAAAAAGTCAACTATCATGAATATCAATCGAAAATTTGTAAATTTTTAGTTTTTAGATTTAATAGGTGTGCACGGATGGCTATTTTAATAATTATTTCCATTATTATTATGATGATTGAGAAAAATGAATAATTTTCAAATTAATCTTGCTCAATGTATAGTAATGAATTGGCCAACAATTGGCACACGCGATAAGATCTTTTCGCAACACTTATTTAATCTTTAGCCAATAAACATTGTGAGTGTGTGCTTGTTGCAAATTGTGGAGGCGGGTTCAGTGAGATGGAGGTGAATTTCTTGACAAACACTTTATACAACAAGTGAACCATTGAAATTGGTGGTCATTTTCTTTGTAACACTTCTCAACTTGAAACAAACAAGCGAGAAGAGTTTTGAAACTTGAATTCTCTGTTGTTTCAAATTAAAGATTGGAACTTGAATCAACGTTCTCGCCAAGTTAGTATCAGATATAAAAATAAATTCAACTTTATTTATTACTATTGGACCTTTAAATCATTGATTTAGAAAAGACATCGTAGATTAGTGGTAAATTTTTGGAAACAAAAAACATCCATCAAATCTCATTTAGTCTGATTTTCTCATCACTGATTTCTTGTATCGAGCAAACTGTGCCAGTTCAATCATTGAGAGTTTATTATGAAAGTGTCGATTTAATGTATTTTTTCGTTTGTTATCCAAAAAAAAAAAGAAGCAAATCTATTGAGTGGAAATGATGTTACTGTGTTGATGTCACAAAAATATGACACGATGATGATGTTCTACCTTCGAAAAAAAGTCTGCCTCCATTGTTGTCAACAACTGACTGATGTTGAGTTTTCGAACAAAACAAAAAAAAATTTAATTATTGTTCAACAAGAGGAAGTTTTATTGTAATCTGATGACTATTTCGACCCTTGTCGGATTGTTTGTTAAATCTACAAGAAAAAAAAAGAAGAAAATTTTTATTTGAAAAAAAAAACATCACGTCGATTTAGTTCCATGATGAACGCTATTCGAAAACGTTGGTTAAATTGAAATTTTTTTTCCTCTTTCTCTGAGAAATCCTAGTTTTTTTGTTCAATACGTGATTGTTGGTTGATTTTGTTTGTTTGTTTGAAACTGTGTGAAATGCTTGGTTGGTTTCTTCGTTCGCTTCACACTTCATCTTTCCATTCATTGATTCGTTAACGTTGCTTTTTCCTCGAACGCACACACATAGATAGGTAGATTAAAGTCAAAGTATTTACCTGTTGTTTACCTGTTTGGCTTTTGTTGTTGTTATCTACTAAATGGAATAGAAAAAAAACAGAGAAAGAGTGAAATAAATCGATTTTAAATTGATTGAAACTTTTCATCAGATAAAAAGTTTTCTTTTTTAATGGAAAAAAATTTTCTTTTAACGCTTGACCACTATCCAACGTCCTTTTGGATGGATGGTTTTACACAGGTGTATTGTGTTCCCCAAATCGAATCTCTTCCATTAGTGTATCATGCGGTTCATGAAATATGACACACAAAATCAGTCCCGTTAAACCAAAAAGAAAATGGAGTATTAATTTGAACAATTATGTGCCACAATGACGCCATATCACCAAATTTATTACTCGATGAGACGAACATTATTATTATTCACCACCACCTCCACCACCACCTCCATCCTAACAATAATAATCTCTATTTTTAGAGCGGCATATTCAAGAAATAAATGGGTGGGCAGGGGAGAAGATAATTTCTTTTTGTTCTAAGATAATCCGATAACGATAGTTACAGTGACTTTTACTTAGTTTGGTATTTTTTTATGGTTCACCCTGTAAAACAATGTATCGAGCTGATGATATATTTTATCATCAAACAACAGAAAGAGAGCGAAAAGTTTTTTACAAAGAGAATGTATTGTTTGTAATTCAACAAGGTCGTCATATACTAGTCGCAACAACTGTTTTACATCTCAACTGTGGAAAAAGTAAATTCATAAAGTGTTCATCGAACATAAGATTTTGATTCAATCTTGATGTTAGGACTTGATGACGAGAAGCACCACCAATTTATGGTAAATTTTTGTTACCTCTAAACATTGTTAAATATGTTAAAACGCTTGAATTGAAAGTGTTTTTCTGTTTGGAAATACTTCCTAATAAAATACAAAGCATGCGCACAGCTCAAGGAAACAGTGAATGGACGAACTTAAGAAATTCTGTTTTTTCGATTAATGTTTGTTGGTTGATCAATAATCAAGCATCACCACCACGCAAACCACCAAACAGAATTTAAGTCGAGTTCAAATTCGCCCAAAAGAGAAACCTACAGACAAGCCTAACTGGGCGTCATACACGCATCGATGGATGATCGCCAATCATCAAACAGAAAGAGAGAGAGAGAAGGGAATGGATAGGCAACATACGTGAGAGAACAGCATTGAACATGTTGTGAACGAACGAGCGAAACGCTTCGGGTAATGAATGAAGAGTAGTTTCATTTTCGATGTGGTGGTGTGACCATCGACGGCGTCAGTGTGAGCGGCTTCATCATTGTGATTGGCTTTGGCAAAAGTTTTCAATGAAATTAAATCCATCAGTTTTTTTTTCATTCGGTGAAAGAATTCTCTGAATTGCTGAAGAATGGTTGGGATTTCCTGTTTATGTTGTTGATGATCTTGATTCATCTCATTTCACCATCATCATTGAAAAGTTCACCTCATATTCAATCAATTGTTTGAATTTGAAGAAAACACCGTTTTTGACCATTGTTTTTTCATCATTGATGATATTGGACCGACAAACGACCACGACGATCAATCTAATTGATCTCATCTGATCGATGTGATACTTTGATTTAAAAGTGTTCCTGTGGTGGTGTCTTTGTGATCGAATCTCCATTGTCCAACACATATCCAAGGCACACAAATAAACACATTTAAGGTCTTACCTGTTGTTTTTTTACCAGTTGTGCAGGTTAATGTGTTGCTGTGGTGGTGGTAAATGGTTTTAAATAGCCACAACATACAGGACAACATCCCATAGCATCTCATTCTATCACCGTATTCATCGCGATCACTGAATTTTTAGCCTCGACTGTTTTTCCTTAGAGTGTGAGTTGTTGTTAACCTAGATGCTTGGTTAGTTGTTATCAGGATTTGTTTGGCGCCCAAAAAAAAAAAAAACTGACTGCTTGACAACATTTATTGGCATCCATTTTTAGCTCTGATTGAAAAAATTTTTTACTGGTGAATCTTTGAAGAAATGGAGTCAACTTGTTATTTAATTCAACACTTTTTCAATTTCTAAATGAATCATCATCAAGATTAACTGTGATCAATTATTTAAAAAACTTTCGACTCAACTTGTGAAGAAGAGAACTTTGGAAAGGCATCATTCATGCAATTGTTGTACTAAAATTTCTTACTCGTTTTGAATTGAATTGAATTAAAGCGAAACGGCGCGCCATGTCACATGCGCGCGCGATATTTCGTATGGGAGACTTTCTAAAATTACCTGAATGCGTTGTTCTCGTTTTTGGCCGTTGTTGTCGTCGAAACACTCCAGGAGATAGTACCTGAGATTGTTTTTTTTCTCAAAAAAAAAAATGTTTCTTTTTGCATGTTGGAGAGCAACCGCCAAGTGACGCCTTGCCGCCGTTGTCACCAAGATTTTTTTTTTTGTTTGATAATAACGTTTAACGGTTATTTTTACCTTACGCGCCAATGACCAAAATACCAACTTCCTACCTAGAAGTGAATTTTAAGTTAGTTGTCTTGCCAATTATCTTTCTTCATGATCATGATTTCAAGCAAGCAAGCAAGCAAACAACCACCAAGTTCCACCAAAGTTGAAATTCCATCCAACTCACCACTTGTGTTGATGGTTTGTGCAAAATGTGTTGCAAGTATGCCTCCTCTCCAATCATCTCAACACTGTCTTCTTGTGAATCTCTTGAAAAAGATGTTTGAAACGCTTCTGTGATGAATATTTTTCACAACACTGGACATTACCTCAACTGATAATCTAATCAACAACTGACCATGGCTTCACCACCCCAATCACCGAAAACCTTACCACCACCACCAAATTTTTTCGTGCAAGGTCTACGTCAACTAAACAATCAGTGCTCTTCAAAAAAATCTTTTGATGCCATTCATCAAGCGATCGATGATAATGAACCGATCAAAATGACCGAAACAATAACCACATATTTGAATGTTGTCGAAGATGATGATGATGGCGAGATTGATGGATCGATTCAAAACAATAACAATATCCATCAAAAGTCTTATCAGCCACCATCGCCGCACAAACAGTCTGTCCATTTTAACAACAACAACAATCATCATCATCGATCTTCAGCAAAAAGCAGAGGTTATTATGCATCAGATTCGATGTTATCTGATGAAGACGAAAATGATGAAGAAGATGATGATGTTGAAGTGGATGATGATGATGATTATTGTGTCGATAATGATGATCATCTTCTAAATGTCGATGATGAACCAAATAATTTTGTTGTCGTCTCTGCATTGGTGAGTTGAGAGAAGCGAATTTTGGAACTTTTTTTTCTACTATTTTGAACAAAAACAATCACTTAAAGGAGATTTAGTTTTATTGGGCAGGTGTGTGAAGGAACAAAGAAAATCTGTATCATTTATAAATCATCATTCCTAGATGACATACATTAACGTGTCTTTTCCAAGATTGTTTTTATTTTGTTGTTTGCTCGAAACTTGCTTGTTTTTCAAGGCATTGTTTTCAATTCGTTTAATAGAAACAAGGGAATCGATTCGAGCGTAAAACGTTCATCAATCTGGTTATTGTTTAGAAAAAATTTTCATTTCTGGCCTTCCAAGGTATTGAACAAGGGATGAACACTGAAAACTATGACGCCCGAAATGCTGAAAGAAAGTTTAAGTTTCAATTAAGAAATAAAACTTGATCATTTCATTTGAAGAGAAATGAAATCGTAAAAGTATTCACCTATCGCCTATACACACACACACACACACAACGCCAATCAATCAAATCAAGTTTCAATTTTTATAGCATTCATTTTATTATCCATTCTCTTTCAAAGATGACGTAGCAGCATATTTTCAAATCTATCTTTCAAATAATCGAGTGTTTAATTCACATAGCAAGAAGAATGATATTTCAAATGAGCTATTTTGGTTTCGATTAAAAGTATGGCAATAGAGAAATTGAATCTATTTTAGATCATGCACTATTCGCTTAATTCATGATAATTGCTTGCCTTGGAACAATTGAAATAATGCCTTTGGCCGCATCCGCGACCTCAACAAAGTTGAAACTGTCTTTTCAGAAAGATTATCGTTTGAGAAATATTTTTAAAAATCACGCAAACACGATCGTCTTTCAATTATAAAAATTGCTAAACTTCTTTAAAATCAATTACCATTTATTGATTGAAGACAATCATAGATAGCGGAGCATGAAAGATCGTTCAAATGAATTTCTAAAAGTATACCTGTTGTTTTCTCGATCGGCTTTATTGGATTCTCTCTATTGTTTGCCATCATCTAGAAAACCTGAGCCACTGTTTGAAAAAGTGAATCTCATCAAAATTTGCCTTCAATAGAAATTTTAGATTGAGAAAATTTATTTATTTATTTTTGAACACAAATAGAACATGAATCCTTTCACAGTTAATCTGATTTAACAAGTTTGACCTCTGCTTATCAAAAGTTTCCGGGCATTAGTTTAACGATAGTTTAATACCAATAAAACTCCATTGTTATTATTTTTTGTTGTTACTGTTATCATTTCCAGGTAAATATCATTTAGGAAAATAGTTTCATTTTCTACTTCGTGACTTGTTTCGTTAGAGCAAAACTCAAATCAAAACAAACAAACAGGAATCAATTTTCTTGAAATTGTGTTTTATCAAAAAAAAAATGACACAATGCGAAAATCTTTGAAAAAATGGCTAATTGTTTTGAAAATGACCCGTTTTAGTTAGTCGTGAACTTGATTTCTCAGTCTTGATGATAAATGATACCGTTTTCTCTTGACTTTTCAAAATGAGTCTTTGAAGGCCATTTGAAATGGAAATTGATTCTTTAATAATTTTGAAAGCATGGTTTAAATCAAGTTTGCTGTGTTTGAATGCGTTTCCCGGTAAAAGCAGAACTATCAAGCCAAGTTCTCGAAAAAAGCATGCTTGTTTTTTGCTATTTTGAAAGTGTTTCTTTCAATCAATGAATAATTATTTTTTTCTTTTTCAAGAACGATGAGAATTTCCTGTTGGCTGCCTTATTTGGTGCCATCGAAGAAGGTAATTTGAATTCAATTCGAGAACTGTTTGCCGCTTCAAACATCGATCCCAACCAATGTAACAAGGTAGGTTTTATTCTTCCACCTTTTTACCTACACTCACTGATTGACAATCACATCACAAGCACATCAATTAATAAATCTATCCTTCAATACACCAAACCATTATTTTCAATGATGAGTTCTCAACACATTAGCCAAAGCACCTTTCTTTCTAAAATGGATCACACAACAGTGTTGCATTAATGACAAGCATGTGCAACAATCTCGACATTCGCCACACACCACCATAAAAAAATTCTCATCAACTTTTCTCAAACAAAGACAAGCAAACAAACAAGCAGACAATAAACAGAGTCTTTTCATCATCATGATAATGTTGATGAAGAAGAAGATGATTGTGGCCAAAACACATTATCATCACCGAATTGACCTTGTTGTTGAGTTTGTTTGATCTTGCTTTGCTGTTAAGAAAATTATGATTTTGATTTGTTTGGTAATTTTAGCATGGCGAATCGTTGTTGCATTATTGTGCCGGTTTGGGTCAGCTGGAAATATTCAAATTTTTGTGCCAGCTTGGTGCCGATATCAACGCTATCGATGATGTGAGTGATCTTTTTTTTTAAATTTTTTCATTTGAGAACATCAGGCACAGGAGTATTTTTAGAAACACCAAAGGCAAAACTAAATCAACCCTCCACTGTTGTTGAGATTGTAGTTTTTTCAATCATCAAAAATTGAAGAGAGCTAGAATTTTATTCTCATGATGATTCAAAACCTTGATAAGAGGTTGTGTTTTGGAACTGTCTTTATTAGAATAGCCGCTATTGATTTGATTAATCGACTAACAAGACTACTACTAGCATTACAGGCTACAAAATTAGTTTTTCTCAACGAAATTAATTATAGTAATTTTTTCTGTTGTTGCAATAATTGTGGTATTATGATGATAATTGAATTTTTCTTTTCACCACGTAGCAAGGTGACACTGTTGTTCATTGGGCGGCACGACAAAACCATTCGCATCTCATTCGTCACATTTACGGACAAACCGTATCCATCGAAATGATCAACAAGGTAACAACTGAACGGATGACATTCAAGTCACTATATTCATTAATTATTCTTTTCAAGAACTTGGAAACACCGTTGCATGTGGCCGCCAGGTATGGACACGTCGAGACTGTTGAACAATTGTGCAAGTGTGGTGCCAACATCAACGCCACCGATGAGGTAAATAATTGATTTATAAACACTATTTTGCTATGATTCTTCTGTTTTTTTTTTAAAGCATGGTGAAACAGCGATATTGATTGCTGTTTGGCATGGGTTCCCCAAAATTGTTCACATTCTGGGCGAGATTGGTGCTGATACCAATGTCAGAAATAAGGTTCGATAATTGAAATCATTTTATCATTAACAATTGATTGAATACCGTGTCGATAGGAAGAAGAAACTGCTCTACATGTGGCCTCGGCTCGAGGGCACTACGAATGTGTTCGATGTTTGTTAGATGCTGGTGCCAATGCCAATTTACGGAACAAGGTACGCCTGTGATGATGTCAGTTTTGAATGCTAATTTGTTTGCCTTTAGAATTCTTTTACACCATTGCATCTGGCATTGAAAAAGACAACACTCAACTGTGGCAATGTTGCTACTGAAAGCTGGTGCTGATTTTGAGATAACTGATGAATGCGGCGAGCGTGCCATCCATTATGTTGCCAAACATAATCTGCTTTCTATTTGTCAATGGCTGTGCCAAACAACAAACAATCGATGTAATGTTAACGTGCCAAACAAACACGGTCTCTACCCATTGCACATAGCAGCCAAAAAATGGTCATATCGAAGTTGTTCGAATGCTTTGTCTGGCGGGCAGCGTAATAGACCAAAAAGATAAAGATTCGATTGTGCCTCAAATTTGTGCCATAGCACAAAGTCACAACGATATCGCCGATTTGCTGACCAGGTTGCGTAACGAAAGAAAGAAGGAAGAGTTTATTGCCCAACTTACCACCACCAATCAGCCATTGCAACGAGTGAAACTTAAAATTTTTGGCCACTCCGGATCAGGAAAATCGACACTGATTGAATCATTGAAATGTGGCTATTTCAGCAGTTGGTTTCGTCGTTCGAAAATCCTCAACACTTCTACTATCACAACAAGCTTGTTAAAAAAGAATAACAACAACAACAACAATGAGATCACCAAAACGAGAACCAATCGATCATCTTCATTCATTTCGAGCGATGATGACAATGATTTTGGTGGTGGTCCATCAAATGAACCACCTATCTCGACAATCAGCAATAATTCGTTGAGTTCGACCACATCCTCCTCATATAATTTCACACACGAAACTCAAACCAAAGGCATAAATTGTCAACAAGCCTATATTTCTGGCGTCGGTGATCTTAGTTTGTGGGAGTTCTCTGGTCATCCATGCTACTATCAAATATACGATTACTTCATAGGCAATGCTCATTGTTTGCATGCCATCGTGTTTCGTTTATGCGATTCATTAGATGTTCAGTTGGATAGCATTGTGTTTTGGTTGTCATTCATTCAAAGTCGAACGCCAATCACCGAACCATTGTTGTTTGGTGGCAAAAGTCAACAACATGCCAAGATAATATTGATTGCCACACATGCCGATTTGATTGCATCGCAAAACGAAATCGATATCACAAAATTATTAAAAAAAATAATGGCCAATATCAAGTCAAAATTCGGTTTAGTGTTTGACATCTACGAAAATATTTTTATGATGGACGCTTGCGTGGCTGGCTCAGTTGGAATGAAACAGTTGAAACAGTATTTGTTCACTGCCAAACAAACAATTGTGGCCGAAGTGCCACAAGCAACCGGGTTTCTTGAATCGGTTTTGACTTTCTTGAACTTGTTCCGTAAAGTTTCGCCAAATTTCCCAGTGCTCACCTATGATCAATTTAAAAATATGATTCGCTCGCAGATCAATCCGCTTTCAAGTGAAGATCACTTCAAAGAGCTAGTTCAACAATTGGAAATCATGGGCGAGGTGACGTTTTTGAAAGCACCATCTCCCATAACGATGGTTGGTGGAAATGTGGTCAATAGTTCTGTTTCGTCAACCGCCAATACAATACCCATTCCTCTTATTACCACCAATCAAGATCTTTTAGTTCTCAACTCCAAATGGCTCAACTGTGATATAGTGGGAACATTGTTGTTGATCAAAGACGATCCCAATTATATGATGGATTTGAACAAGAATCGTATCATGGGAATATGGTCCATTGATGAGTTTCAGGAAATCTTTCCTGATATTGATGCATTGGATTTGTTACAGCTACTCGAATCTCTATCTCTCTGTGTTCAAAATGATCGTTCTGGTGATATTGAATATGAGTTTCCTTGCTTCATCTTGAGCGGCGATCTCGAAGAAATTCTTGAGAGATTTCAGTATCGTGAAAATTGTGTTTATCATGGTTTGGCTTATCACTTTGAAAAATCATCGTCGTCATTTGCCGGTTCAGATGTTCTTTTGACCAGTCTGTTTCCACGGATTCAAATCAATTTACGATCAGAATTGAGAAAACATTCAACCTACAATGTTTATGATTTACATAATTGCTTCAAGTTCAGCTACTTCACAGTGGAAGAAACTGATTTAATGGTAGTGATATCGATCGGCGATTCTTTGGCCTACCAAGATATGCTCACAATCGAGCTCAAGTTTTGTGGCCCTCACGAACAAAAACGTGAGTGTTTCTTTTTTATGCAAGAGATGGTCAACATTGTGGAGAAGACTTTTAGTCAATGTGTTCCAGGGTTGCATGTCGGTAAATCGTATTTTTCTCCAAATCAACTCAAAACCTTGAAAGACACTAGACTGAGCTTGTTTAGCTCGAATAATGTGATGCGATCAATGCTAATTATGTCAAAAAATGCCAAATCTAATAGTCCTTTAGCTTTGCTTAAAAGTTTTATTAAGAGTGATGATGAGATTGTCGAAGAACGAATCGGTGACATTTTGTGTTTCGGAATTTGCGATTTAACTGAGATCAATCAAACCAGTGGCGAGCCGACATTGGCTAACGAGCTCCATTCATCCAACTTATCCCTGTTAACTAAGCAAAAACTTTGCGCTCTGCTTGATCCACCTGAATCGATGGGTCGCGATTGGTGTATGTTGGGAATTCTGTTAGGCATGACCGATAAGCTTCCTAAACTGGATCCCAGCACCATCACAACCCAGTGCTCAACAGCAAAGTAGGCTTTTCAAAATCTTTTTTATGAATTTTAAACTGATCATAAATTGTTTTTTGACAAACACAGTTCAATTAAGCAGTACAGCTCGAGTAATCGAAGAATGCGTTCGTAACGTCAATTGTAGTATAAAAATGTTGATTGAAAAATTGACCGAATTAAATCGGGTTCGATGCAGTCGAAGTTATTCTACAAACAGGACCATTGCTTCGAATGTTTCCGTTGTCGTCTTTACCGGAAGAAGGCGTCGTTTACAATGATGAATCATCGCACACAAGTTTGGGTGTAAGCACTCTGTCTCATACATCAAGTTCAAATCTTTCACGATAGTTTCAAGTGCTCGATTAAAAATTCCTGTGATTTTGTACAGATTTTTTTTTGTTTTTGTTGTAATATGTTTTCAAACTTTACTTTCTGTTTTTGTAAAAATGAATTTTCATTAAAATTAAAATTTAAAAAAAAAAATTCCTTTATTTAATCTTCAAAAATACAATTCGAACTAATGTAATTTTTCTCTTTGAACTGGTGACATAGAAATATTCTCTATAGCGAGTAGATCTTCTTCAAAGTCTTCATCCAAATTTTGAAGATCAAAATCACTAATCTGGTTTTCCGATTTGGTTTTTTTGTTCATCTGTTCAATGTGATCGGCAAACAATTGATCAAAAGACAAAGCAGCATGATCATCATTATTTTTGCTTTCCAAAATACTAGTTGGTTCAATTTGTGGTTCGCAATCAGAATCTTTGCCATCAGAATGGACATTTTCCGTTTCGAGATCTAAATTCAATGGTAAATTTTGGCGAATTTTGTTGATGAAATTTCTGACTGGTTTTTTATGGCCAAACTGTTCGGCTTTTTCGACAAAATCTTCAAAAGTCAACGAGGGAAACAATCGATGAGCCCAATGTTTAGTTTTGAACAGCAACAACTTTAAATCTTCTAACTCATGTTTTTTACCTTTGAACTTAGTTTCAGACAATATTTCTGGTAGCAAAGCGATTCCTCTTTTTGACATTAAATGTTCAGCACGGAATATGTTTCTTGGTTTACGAGCATTTATTGTTTTTGGCTTGATTGGAATTCTTTCAGAAGTAAATTGAAGATTTTCTTCATTTTCTAAACTTTTAGAAACATTATTCGATGATTTGGTTTGTTTGGCATAAAAACTATCCATTTCTATACAAGTTTTTTTTTCGGTCACTACAAAACAAATAACAGGAAAAAGCGCCAAATAAAAACCTGACAGCCACTTCATAAAAGCTGATTCAAGTTATTTTTGAACGTATGCATGGCCATCTGTTGCTAAAACTAAAAAAAACTTATTTTTTTAGCCTAAACTCTAGAGAAAAAACTGAAATTGATCAAAGATTAGAACACGACTCAGTCATCTAGTAAATTATTTTTTCAAATTTTGATTCATCTATTCAATTTGCATGGCTTTTTTGTTGAAATCTAGTTTTGATGGAAAATTTCGATCGTACAAAGAATGAATTGGCGTATTTCGAAATCCGTGACTTTGCATTCTATCTCTTCGGTAATCCAAGTTTGAAATTTTTTTTTTTTTTCATTTAAGGTTTTAGTGAAATGAGATTTTTTTATTGAAAATTAATGTTTATTATTGTGATTCAAAGATGGAGTGGTAATTGTTGTTTTTTGATTTTGAAACGATTTTGATACTTAACGAACACTACCGTGTCTTATGCTGTCCGATTTATTATTGCTGTTTGTTTGTTGATGGCTTTGATTATTAGATTTTTTATTTGATGTATTTCGCTTGAGGTTTCTATTTTCCACTATATCAACAGCTATCATAACCGATTTTTGTTGTTTCAAAGCCTTTTTCATCAACAAAAGAACCTGTGGTTCGTTAATAGTAGTGTTGAGATTGCTATCTTTGCTTTTTTTTTTGTTTGTTTGAACGGCTTTGAGTGATTTTCGAATTAGTTCGATCAATTGAAGACTGTTTTAGTAAGCGTGTTGGCGCAGAAACAGGAGAACATTTACGAGATAAAACTTTGAGATAACCTCCATTAGGAAATTTTATTGAACAAACTTTAACATTCTCTTCCGAAGATGAGGATCGCCTTTTAGAATTTTCCATTTTCTGAGATTCGTTAGTTTCAATTGATGAAGATTGTTTGGTGACTTTAGTTTTGGAGTTTCGGTTGTATTTAACCAAAGATTTTTCAACTTTAGCTCGAATATGATTGAAAAACACTGTTTCTCTCATCCAAAAACGTCCCCGTTTTGAGTTTTTCAGTTTGTTCGATTTTTGAAGATCTATGATTTGATCTGATGTGCAATCCTGTTTGCTAGATATCTTGAGCAACAATGTAGGAGATCTATCAGATTGGATTTTTTTCATGATCAAATGAGGAAGATGCATGGCACTTTCTTTCCGTAATTTCTTTAATAATGGATCCGATTTTTTGATTGGCAATAATTGATCTTTGACAGTCTTTTGTTCAATACGAATTTGTTTAACATTAAAATCTTCATTTTCTCGACTGGTCTTGTCTCCCATTTTTTAAAAATCAACGACAAACAACAAAAATTCCAACAAAATCTTCAATGCTAATTCATCTTGTTTTATACTGAATAACAAAACTTTTTTCATTCTAAATTCTATTCGAAATTTTTCTGTTAAAAAAATTTCGAAGAACAAATGACTATTGATTCTTTTTAATTAAATCAAATCGTAGACTATTGGAAAAACGCAATGAAATAATTCGTCAAGTCTCGTAATTCAGTTAAGTCATCACAATTTTTCTCTCTTCTCAACGAGAAGCTCAAAATTACATTAGAGAACCCAGAGAATTAATGTTTTTTCAATGGTTGTTTGTTAGTGATGAATTTTGAAAATTCGGAATAATCACCTAAAAATCACAAGCAAACCACATTGGCATCTAGAATGGATGATTCAGTTAAATTGAAAAATGATTATCTTCAAATTCTTTTGTTTTTTCATCAAGCATGAAGGTCAAAATTTTTGAAAAACTATGAAGAGAGGTCATTTGTTAAAATGATGATGACAATAAAACATCATCAACATTTCATCAAATCATTTCATTCGTTTTTAATCGAACAAATAGTCGCACATGCACGCTTCTACGATTAGAGAGCATTGGTCGTTTTTTAGAAAAAAAACTAAAAGATTAATTGATTAAGTTTTTTGTCGAGTTTAGTTAAAATTGGAAAAAAACTCACCATTAATTCTATAGTTCAGGCAATAATTATTCAGCAACAATAAAGTAAATCAATTGCAATTGTTGAATTGAGCAAGAGAGAGAAATGGCCGCACCCGATAAAAAAATTTAAATAATAGACAAAAAAATGTTCCAATTTCGAAAACAATCCTTGTTTTTGTTTTGACTTATTTTCAAATAGATTAATAATCTTATTAATAAGCAGATTACAATAAAATAATGTTGTTTCAGTGCAAAAATTCATTAAAGTTTAGGATGTTTATCAAAACCATTCGGTGTTGGCTAGTTTTCTTCATTGAAAATCCAAACAATTCCTTCTCAATGTAAAAAGGCTGCTCGATCGAACGGTCTTTCTAAATAGAAACATTCGAATAATTTTTTTCAATCGAAAAAAACAAGTTTTCTGTAATTAAAAATAGTTGATTAATCAAATGCCATAAATTTGAATAAATACTTTTTAATTGTAATTTTTATTGAAAATTCTATAATTGTTAAATCATTAAATCAGTAATTCAATGATTTACCAATAATAGAAACGTTTATATGGAAATTTTTACAAAAGAATTCGGAAACAATTATTGGATTATATCGATTGAGCCGTCCTTCTCTCAGAGTTATTGATCTCATTTTTTGTTTCAGTGCTATCAAACAAAATTCTCGATTTTTTTTATAATCTAACAAAAAATGAAACTAAAAATTTCTCTTGCTAGTGTATTAGATTTCACGGTTATTGATCGCAAAAAATCTGAACTTCATCAATCAACTAAAACAATTCAACCGGATTTAGTGAAATCTTTGGAGTAGCCAAGCGCTATAATCTTGCATAATCATCTTCTTGATCAAAGATTTTTGATGCATAAACACGATCATCGTCATGATAATCATTGTCACAAGTGAATATCATGTTTAAATCATTTTTTTTCAAATCAATCGTGAATCTAAAATTTCGGGCTTTGGCTTAAATTTTTCGGAAATTCAATATCTCAACATGATACGATGAGAATTGGTGGTCAATCTTGTTCGTTTGTTGTTCGATATTTGCTGAGCGCCTCTAACAAGTATGATCTCTATTGATGATGTTTTGCAGTAGCTTCATCATTTCGGCAATCCAATGCAACGGTAAACTTTTTGTGCAATAAAAGTGTGTTGCGTCTATTAGTTTATGACAAGCAAACATCTACATCAAATATATCAATCTTTTTTTTAGCGCGCCGCTTTTTTTTTTGAAAAACAAAATAGTGTTTCCTTGATAATGTTGTCGATCAACATTGTTACTGTTGCCTTGGTGTGACTTTCTAATACTTTTTACTTAATAATAAGCTGGCACAGTGTAGATGATGATCGTTGTTAGATTGAATTTGGTACTTTTTTCCTATGTTGTGTTGTTGTTTCATCCCTTTAACACAACCGAAACAAAATTCGAACTACTGAAAGGGGTTCACCACCACTAATTTTCAATTATCATCTATTGTTTTTTTTAGAGAAAAACAGAACAACCGGCAGTTCAGCCTAACGAAGGCTTCATACATTGGCTGGTTTCATTGATGTAACAAATTTTCTGTTCCGATTCTCTCTTCTGTTTGTCGTCTCTCTATCTGGTGTTATATAAAAGCGTGTTTCTTCTATTCAAACCGAACCACAAATTTTCAAATTTTTCTTTTATTAGAACTTAATCCCGATACCGCAGTGAGGCGGCTTTTTTTTAGAAGATCGAATCAAATTCTTTAAAAATTCTTTTGATGTTTTTGATTTTTTTTGATCTTTGAACATTGCGTAGCATTTTTTTTTTAGTTTGTTTGTTTTGGCGCCAAATTTTTCCGTTTAAAACAAACAAAGAAAAAACAAAAATGAAACATTGAAATCTTAACTAATGTGTGTGCTGCTAGTTCTGTTATTTTTTTGAAATTGTGTTCTGGTGTGTTTCAGTTGAATGCATGGTTTTTGGTCTTAGATTTTGAAATTGATCGGTTCCAAGTTCTTCTTCGTGATACATGTTTTTCAATTAAGCGGCAACTCGGTTGCTTCAATTTTTGTCTTTAACAAACATTGGCTTGATTAGAAGAAATGGCAACTTTAAAAGATACGGTTAAAAATTCGAATGAAGAAGCCGTTCCATTGATTGAGAACAACAACAAAATCAATGCTCAAATCGTTCCAATCTCTGCTCAAAGAAATCCATTGAAAAGTAATTTATCTAAAAATCGGTCAATTGATGCGACATCGGGAGGAGATGTTGGTCAAACAAATGCAGACCGTAAACAAATCGTTTTTCGAACCGCCTCACACCAAACACAACCATTGTCCGTTCATTATCAAACCGAAGCCGTCGAGAAAGTGAAGATCAATGGCGCATATGGAACAGAAAGTATCAATGGAAATCAGGTCAGTCAATCAACCAATAAAATCATTTAATTTTTTTTCTTTACCAAAATTGTAAAAATAGGGAAATCGTTTCAAAGTCGATAAAGTTTCGAATGAAAGTTCCTCTGATGATCGACGTTCCGATTCTGATGACAGTGGAGAGGAATCTTTTCGCGCTGCAGCTTTGTACGGTCCTAATGGTGGTGGTTATGATACGAAAAACTTGAAAAGTTTTAAACATTATACCCGTGAAGCATTGCCAAAAGCCGACTATTACCGAAATGTGATGTCGGTTCATGGTCATATGGCTCGGCCAACATTAGACGAATTGCACGGTGTTCACAACACACTTTCATTGGAAAGTTCCAAGGTTGGTGTTTAATTTGGTAATTAAGAATTTTAGCAACTATGCATTATCAATGTGTGTAGTCATTCGTCAATTATCAAAAACAAGTAACACTTGTTGCTTTGAAGATTGAAGTTTGGTTGCGTGCAAAACATTGAAACACTTGTTTAGCAGTAGTCATGTAGTTGAATTTCAATTAACAACGCTTCAAGATAACGGCTTTTTATAGTTGTTGTTTTATATTCCTTGAATATCATTATTATTTTTGTCAAGCTCTCGAGAGTTCTTTCAATTCGAAAGTCAGTATGGATATTTTGGCTTCAAATTTGAACCAGATTGCATTTACCATTTTTGTTTTCATTGAGTTTCTGATACATGATTCTAATGGAGAATACTTGATAATTATTTCAAGTTTTTTCCTTGAATAGATGCATCGCATATATGCTTTGAATTGTTTTGCCACAACAACACAGGTACACATCACCATCTTCTCATTGATTGACTCACTGAAGGGATAAAATACAATTTTTTTTTTGTTTTTTTTTTATTGAATGCCGATCACAATTTGATAGACCAGAAATAGGATACTCATTCAGGATAATCACCTGACACAACTTAATGGAAAATTTCGATCGGTTAAAATAGTTTTTTCCCATAAATTGGTTAATGTTTCATTCATCTGGGAATGTTTTTTGGTTTAGATGTGTCAATTTTATTTTTAGGCTAAGAAGTTTTTCAGCAGCAGACTTACAATTTGTATTTAGCATTAAATAAGTATTGAATTTTGGTTGAAAAATAGAGTTTTCTAAAGTTTAACTAAAATTAAATTGAAAATGGTTTTTGAAGAGAGAGAGTGGCTTGATGATGATAATCTCTTGATTGATTTTTCGATGAAAATCTTCTTTGATGATGCAATTTTGCAATAAGCTTGTAATTTTCAGGTTTTTAAAAGCTTAATGGATGTGAAATTCTCTTGTGCAACAGGCATGCAATCCATCCAACTAGTGAAGTTTTAAACAAACCTGAAAAAATTAAATTGAAGATTCATTAACAAAGTTTTAAAATTTAAATTAAATTTACAGCAGAAACATTTAGCCGATGTCGAGAAAGACGATATTGATCAGTCTAAAATCGTTAAATTTGGTTGGATAAAAGGCGTTTTTGTGAGATGCTTACTCAACATTTGGGGAGTGATTTTGTTTTTGCGCTTATCATGGGTGGCCGCTCAAGCCGGTATCATACAAGGCTCATTAATCGTTTTGTTGGCTTCTTTAGCCACCATCGTTACTAGTATGTCAATGTCAGCCATCTGTACCAATGGGGAAGTGAAAGGTGGGGGCACTTACTACATGATTAGTCGATCGTTGGGACCCGAATTTGGTGGCTCGATTGGTGTGATATTTTCACTGGCCAATGCCGTTGCCGTTGCAATGTATACCGTGGGCTTTGCTGAAACCGTACGAGATAATCTATTGGTGAGTTTTTGCGAGTTGATGACTCAAAATTTTTCTAATGAAAATCATTTTAAAAGCAATATGGCAAAATGCTTTATGATGGCAGCATGAATGATATTCGTGTAATCAGTTGTGTCACTGTAATAATTTTGTTGGGTATCGTTCTTATTGGAACAGAATGGGAAGCCAAAGTAAGACTCTTTTCTTTGACTCAAAACTTGAATTTTATTAATTTTCTACTAGACGCAAGTGGTATTGCTATTTATCTTATTGATTGCAATGGCTGATTTTCTAATCGGTTCCTGCATTCCACCGACTGATGTTCAATTCGCTAAGGGTTACATAGGATGGAATGGTTTGAATACTCAAAATTATGTGAATGGGAAATTTTTTTTATTAATTTTCAATTTGAATAGTTTCTTTGATTTGGGAAAACATGTTTCCGGCTTACCGAAACGAGTCATTCTTCTCGGTATTCGCCATCTATTTTCCGGCAGCAACTGGTATTTTGGCTGGTGCAAACATCTCCGGTGATTTAAAAGATCCTTCATTTTCAATTCCGTTGGGAACTTTCCTAGCTATTTTCGTCACAACCATCAGTTATGTTGGTTTTCATTTTATTGTGGCCGCTAATGTTGTTCGTGATGCGAATGGTGTTGTCGAACTTGTCCATCATCCTCATGTGCGCGATGTTTACTCAGCAATCAGAAATTGTTCGCTGGCTCCTGAAGGTGTTTGCAAATTTGGAACCATGAACATGTTTCAAGTCATTGAATTGATGTCATGGTTTGGTCCGCTTATCTATGCTGGTATTTACGCTGCCACGCTATCATCGGCGTTGGCCAGCCTGGTTTCGGCACCCAAAGTATTTCAAGCTCTATGCAATGATGGTCTCTATCCTGGTATCAGTTATTTTGGCAAAGGTTCTGGTCCAAACAATGAGCCTCGTCGTGGATATTTTCTCACTTTCGCCATTGGTTTCTCTTGTTGCTTAATAGGAGAACTTAACCTGATTGCACCAATAATTTCAAACTTTTTTCTTGCAGCTTATTGTTTGATAAACTTTTCTTGTTTCCACGCCAGCTGGACCAAGTCTCCTGGATTTCGTCCAAGTTTCAAATACTATAATCTTTGGATCAGTTTGTTGGGATCTATTCTTTGTTTAGTAGTCATGTTCATCACAGCTTGGTTTTCGGCCATGTTGACATTTCTGATTGTTTTCGCTCTTTATTTGTGGGTGGAACAAAGAAAACCGGGTTAGAAATCGATGATTTTTCTAAATTTTCTTAAATTTATCTTTGATTTAGACGTCAATTGGGGCTCGTCTAATCAGGCTCAAACGTATCGGTCTGCTATCACCTCTGTTTACAAACTAAATTTAGTACCAGATCATGTTAAAAATTATCGACCACAAATTCTATTGTTGTCTGGCAATCCATCAACTCGACCTGATTATGTTGATTTAGCTCATTTGATTACCAAAGGTATTGGCCTTTTGGTTTGTGGACATGTTGTCACGGTATGATAACTGCGGTAAAGAACTTTTTTCACTTTTTTTTATTTAGTCTCCGGTATCGACACGTTCTCAAAACGCTTTGACTCAAGATGCCAATCTTTATTTTCTAAAACGTAACATCAAAAGTTTTTTTAATCTGGTTCAAGAGCCATGCTTGGCACAAGGCACTCGAAACATGATCCAATCGTTGGGCATTGGTAAACTTAAACCAAATATTGTTATGTTGGGTTTCAAATCAGATTGGTCTTCAACTAACGAACTTAATCAAATTGCTTCTTACTTTAAAACTATCCAGTAAGCTTGCTGTTTGAATTTAAATTGAAGAAAAAACTAAATTTTTGAATTTCTAGTTTAATTTTTGATTTTCATCTTTCCATCATTGTGGTTCATGTACCCAATCGAAAAAAAATTGATAACGGAACGGGGGGTGCTATTAAACCACAGTCTTCATCCAATGTCACCGAAAAATCTCTTGTTACCGGAGGAAAACCATTTGAAAAAATTCCATCTCCCAATGAAAGTTTGTTTTTGTCAAAACAAGCTAAAGGCTACATCGATGTTTGGTGGTTATTTGATGATGGTGGTCTCACTTTGCTTCTGCCATACATTATTCGGACTCATGTTCAATGGAAAGATTGTAAGCTTCGAGTATTTGCCTTGGCCAATAGAAAGACCGAACTCGAAACAGAGCAACGTAATTTGGCCGCGTTGTTGTCAAAATTCAGAATCGATTATTCAGATGTTATTTTGATAACTGACATTTTGAAACCACCCCAAGAAAGCTCTAAGCAAGAGTTTGAGAAATTGATAAAGAAATTTGTCATTGATGAAGAATCCGAACTCAATCAACAACAACCAGAGTTGAGTATCACTGAATCGGATCTGCTACAATTTAAAGATAAAGTAACTTTCTATTCTTGTTATTTAATGATCATTGATCTGGTTTTCTAATAGACTTATCGTCACATTCGCCTTCGGGGAATCCCTTATTCACTATTCGAAAAATTCTAAATTGATTGTCATGTACGTGTTTAGTTTGACATTTTTTTTTAAAAGTTTTAATTGATTTTTTTCAAGGACATTGCCAATCCCCACGAAAAAATTCTTGTCCAGCTGTGCTTTACATGGCATGGCTAGAAACTTTGACAAAAGATATGCCACCAATGATGTTGATGCGCGGTAACCAAACCGACGTGTTGACCTTCTATTCTTAAAATTTTGAAAGAAACTACTTTCTAACCTGAAACAAATATATTTGTTTGTTCAAATATGAGTCAACCTTTATCAGAAGGGGCCACAAATATAATCAATTAGTGTGATGTTTGATTGCTTTTTTTAAAATTTTCTGGCACAGAATACTTTCCAATCAATCCACTTTAATCACCACCGCCACTACTTCGGACACTCCACGGTTTTTTCAAACTTGAAGAAATTTAAACTTCTCTATTCTTTGATATATCTTTTGTTTGTTTTTTTTTTGGCTTAAAAATATTTATTTGTTTTGTTGATTTTCAATAATAATTAAAAATTTAAATTTTTTTCTAAAACTGTGACCAAATGTTGTCAAATAAGGCGGTGAAATTTAGTTTCAAAATTATTTCAAAAAAAACTGTGTTGTATTTATTTCTGCTAGTGCCCTCCAGTTTGTCTAATATCAATGTATACGATCTGTATGAACAGCACAAAATATTTTTGTATATTGTTGTAAAGTATTTTATTGACAGAGGTTTAGTCTATGGAAAATATGTACAAATGAAAAAGATGATGTGAAGTGCGGCTTCTTTTAAGAAGAAGGCAGGGCTTATTTATACTCAAGAAATTAAGTTACAATAGACGGTCTGTTTGATCCAAAACGTTATGCAAAATTTGCGACTGACTGGCCGAACTTACAACATATGTATATGAATGTATTGAGAGATTACATGAGAATTTTTGTATAAAAACTCTGCTTTTTTACTAATAAAATAATTCAGTCTAATAGTTTCAAAATTATTTCAAAAAAAACTGTACGTCTTATTTGAAAGGTTTCAGTTTGTAACAGAGTTTGTCACTTGATTGGTTGGCGGGTTAAAAAAATTCGTTAAAAGTTTTTTCGCTTCAAGTTTTCATAGTTTCAAAGTTTTCATTCAAAAATTTTCTAATTTCAACCCTTCGTGGAATATTTTATTTTTCAAATTTTACAAAAATGCCAGCTCATAGGTCTGTTGATTGGTTTAATTTTTAGTTTTTTTGAAAATTTTTTTTTTTAAAGCAGCACCAGCTCGGCCAAGAAGCCACCACCAACAAAACCGAAGCCCAAAATCATCAAAGAACCTCTTCAAGTTTTTTGTCGTTTACGTAGTTTGAAAAACCCAGAAGATTTGGTAGCAGTGAATAAAGTTTCTGATCAGAAGCTAGAATTGTCTGCTCCCGGATCCAACGCCAAAATCGTGCATAAATTTAATTTTATATTTTCTGAAAATTCTTCTCAACAAGAAATATTTGAGCGAGTGGCACTGCCCATGATTAAAGATTTATTCAAAGGACGCAACGGTAAAGGTTTTAGAGAAATGTTTTCTTTTTCAAAAAATTCATTCTGTTTAGGACTCATTTTTTCGTATGGTGTCACTTCTTCGGGGAAAACATACACTATCACTGGTACACCCCAAAACATTGGCCTCCTACCTCGTTCTTTTGATACCATATTCAACACTTTAAATAAAAATGATTTGCAAGCACGGCGTCATGTTTTTAAACGAGATTCGCTTAACAGTTTTGAGATTGTTTCTACTCCTGATGCCATTTTGATGTCACAACAATCTGAGCAGAAAGCGTTCACTCACCAAGGGACGCCATCTAAAAATTTGGAAAATTTAACTTCTAGAAAGACACCTCGTTCACTAAAAAGGAAACAAGGGATGATGGAATGGGAAAATCGATCGAAAATTGAATCGTTCATTAACGACATCAATTGCGATAATAAATATGCCGTTTTCGTCTCTTATGTTGAAATATACAACAATTATATTTACGATTTGCTCGATGAAGGATTTGAACATGTCACTGGTGGTACCGCAACAAAACTAGTTCTTCGTTCAAAACGAATAGTCGAAGATTCAAACAAAATGAATTATGTTCAAGGAGCACGTGAATTGGAGGTAAAAAGCGCTGAAGAAGCTTTTGAAACGTTTTATCTCGGAATGCGACGGCGTAAAATTGGCTCAACCTTCATGAACAATCAATCTAGTCGATCGCATTCAGTTTTCACAATTCGAGTTGTACAAGCTCCGTTAGATCTTGAAGGTGTCGAACTGATCGGAAATCGGAAATATATTCAAGTTGGCCAGCTTTCTATTGTCGATCTGGCCGGTTGTGAACGTTTGGCTCGAACTCAAGCTACCGGTGATCGGCTCAAAGAAGCAAGTAATATCAACAACTCATTGTTAACATTAAGAAGTTGCTTCGATGTTTTACGGGAAAACCAGAAACTCAATACTTTTTCAACAATGAACACGAAATTGGTACCGTACCGCGATAGCAAACTGACTTACTTGTTTAAAAGCTTTTTCGAAGGGGATGGAAAGGTTGAGATGATTATCTGCATTAATCCTGGTTCCGAGGACTATGATGAAACAGTCCAAGTTTGCAAGTTTGCCGAAGTTTCGCAAGACTTGACCACCAACGTACGAAATGATGTTCGTCATTTCACTCCTTTATTGAAACCACTGAGCAAACTTCCCACATCTACTGCATTTGAGTTTTCTACTACGCTAGTTTCGGCTCCTAATTTTCCATCAAAAGTTTTGGATGATCTCAATGATGAAAACACTCTTCCTGAATGGATAGAATGTTTACAGAAACGTCGGAAAGCTTTTGAGAGTAATGTTCAACTGATCCAACAAAATCAACAAGTATTTCGCGAAAGAATTTGTGAACTAGAGCAGAGTCATATGCTTTTACAACAGCAGAACTCAGTTCTTCAGATGGATTTGCAAACTCGTCAAGATCAAATTAAAGAATATGAAGTTAAATTATCTCAATTGATGCGAAATCAAGATTCCATTGAATCTAAATATCAAAAACAAGTTGATGAACTGCATAATGAATTATCGAGCGTCAATCATCAGTTAGTGAGCATCAAGAACCGTAATGTTCAAGTCGAAACCAAGTATGAGAAATTGAAAAAATCTGTCAATGAAACGCTTCAAGCGGAAAGCGAGAGAATGCGACAACAATTTATTCATTCTCTCAAAGAAAAAGAACTGGAGCTTGAAAAAAGGCTGTACAACAATCAAGAGAAGATCGATCTACTCAAACAAATTCTGACAACTGACAATGAAAACATGCTTGTACGACCTATTTGTTTCTCACCACCGCCAATTTCTCTTGCTGCATCAATTAACCAACAGCAGAGCGATTCAAATTCTTTATCTGATCAACAGAAATTGGCAAAAAATTTCCATCGACTCGGCCCGCCAGTGATTAATCCGCGCTATCGTCGTTCTCTGAGCGAAGACGCTAAACGATGGATCGATCATCGTCCACCGGGAACCCTTGACCTTGGCACTGTTTTCCAGCCTCACATCAAATCGAAAAACCGGAAATCTGTCTCCAATTTGAAAGCAGCAGATTTTATTGAAAAGAATGGCGCTTCGAAATATGCTTTGACTCATCATCAGGCCACCGAATCCGGTGGTGTTGAAACAAAAGTTTTTAAAGGTGAAGTGATACCTTCTGTGGCAGGTGGGGCTCAGGTCATTTTTAACGATGTTGAAACATTGATTCAGTCACCACCAGAAGCAATAAATCCAACACCAGCAAAGAAAAATCTCAAACGTGTTGCCGAGTTGATTGATGAACAACAGACAGCCAACAGTGCCACTTCGCATTCATCTCAAAGTAGTCCGATTCGAAGTCGTGGTACACCAACTTCCAAAAAGAGTCGTTTTTAATATTTTTACACCATTCGATAGTTATTCTTCTATTTTATTGATAAATAATTTATTTTTAATTCTTTAACCAAAATGGAACCGTTGCAAAGTGCATCGTCCCATAGACAAAAATAAAAAAATCAAATTTTCTCTAGCAAGTTGTATATTTTCTAATATTGATCTAAAGTCCTTAAAGTATTGTTCAATTCAATTTCAAAACGGTTAACATGTTCGAACAAGTTTTTACGCTAGTTCAAACTCAGACTTTAACACGTTCGGTGTTTTTTTTTTGCTTATACGTTCCGCTGTTATAACATTGCGATTTTTGATTTTTTTCATCAATTAAAAATTAGAAAAAAATGTTAAAAATAGTTTCCTTGAGTTTTCTACTTTAAGAAAATATATATTTTATATATTTTTTGTTAGTTTTTATAACTGATATCGTTGTTGAAAACAAATATGAAAGCTGCATTAATGCAATTAAACGACTTTTAACTTTTGAACTGTATTATTTATTGGAATTTTTTTTGAATCTTGGATTTTTTGATTTTTTTTACATAGATTCAACCTTAAATTTTAATTTTTAACTTCATTCAAACATATTATATGAGACGCAAAGCTAAACATATTTTTGTCCGCAAAAGCCTATACTTCGACGCAGTGTGCGTTGGAAAAAAGTTATTTCAAGCAGTTACAAAGTAGTAACCTTTATGAACAGGTCGTGTTCTTTTTTATTATCTCTCTTGTTCTCTTTGTCTCATTTTGAGAATCTTTCCGTTTCATTCGTTTTTCCTTTTTAAAATTTTTTTTTTTTAATTCTCATTTATTAATCCAACAATAAATTTATACTAAATTTAAATTTTTTTTTAAATAATTTAGTTTGAATTAGTGTTTTAAAAGCAAAAAGCTAATAATCAATGGTTGCTCCAGGAGCTCAGTAAATGAATTTTATATATTGAATATCTGTTTTGATTTTATAAATTCTTCTTCTAGTTCGAAAAATCAAAAAAAACCAGCCGAAGTTGCTGGATCTGAGAACTTGAATCAGCTCAATAAAGAAGATTCTGTGGAAATTATTTATCGACTATCGCAGCCTTTTTATAATGAATGGCTATCTGAAAATGTTTGCGACGCGAGTAAAGTTTATGATTCAATGGTGACAAACGAGCAACTGTTTGAAAATGTAGTTTTCCCAACTATTCAACGACTATTTCAAAATCAAAATTGTAAATTTGTCATATTTTGGGAAGATTCTAATTAAATTTGTTTCTAGCTCTTTTTTTTGTTTATGGTTATCCAAAAAATGAAAAAGCTCGTACTGTTATTGGTGATACTAAATCTCGTGGTCTAATGCAACAAGCTTTTGATGTGATTTTCATATCGTTGGACAAAACTGAATCGCAATTAAAAAAAGCCAGACTTGTAGCAAATGGTCAAAATGATTATTACATAACGCCCGCACCTGATGCCATGTTAGAACAAGTCTCAAAACGAAATTCAAATCTTGAGAAAACTTTTAAAGAACAAGAATATGAAGCAAAAATGAAACATTCCAATTGTGTAGACTATTCTAATTGTTTTTTTGTCAAAGATGTCAATCAAGATTATAAATATGCTGTCTTCGTTTCTCACGTAGCCATTTTCAACGAGAAATACTATGATCTCTTAGATACTGTATCTATCTCTGAAAAATCATCTATTGATTTCCGTCCAAAAGAAGTTCAAGTCTGTACAACAGGCGAAGCGATGAATTTATATCAGAAAGCCAATCACAAAAGAATGATGATTTCTAAAAACTTGTTGACAGAATTAGGTGCGTCACATTATATTATTACTATTCGATTGGTTCGTGCTGCGTTAGACTTGAATGGCGACGATTTGGTTGAAAACCACGATTATGTCAAATTTAGTGAGTTTTCATTCATTGATCTAGCTGATTGGGTTCAAACAAATTCTCAAACTAAAATGTTCGAAAGATTTCAAAATGTCAATAAATCGTTCATAGCTCTTTCTGATTGTTTGATGGCATTGATGAAAAACAAAAGAAATTGTAGTCTTTTATCCAAACAACTACCTGATTCATTTAATTTGTGTCGATTGACATTTTTTTTCAAAAACTTTTTTCTCAATATTGAACAAAAATCTCAAAAGGTTCTTTTCATGATTTGTCTCGATACAACTATGAAAAATTTTCAAGAATCGCTTAAATATTTTGAATTTATCAAACCACAAGAAAAGAATGATGTAAAATCTAATCCGGCTGAAAATAATGAGGACTCGGTTCTGGAATCTGCATCTTCAAACTCCCCTGTGATAAATTTGTCACTAATGAGAAAAATTTATCAAAAAAATCAAGAGACTCAAAAAGAAAATATAGCATACGCGCAGAAATCTCAGCAAGCGGTTCGTGAAGGAATAGTTAAGTTAGAACGAGAAAACGCTTATTTGAAAAATGAAGTTGTTCGCTTAACTAACGACATTCGAGTCTATAAAATGGATTTTGAAAGTGTTCGATCTGATTTGAAGAAAGTAAATGAAACTAATAAAGAGTTAATCGATAAGAATTCGGCACTTGAATCGGAAATTGTTGAATTGAATCGAATGGTTGATCATTATAAGCAACTCACCAAGCAACATGAATCAAAAGCCATTCAATTGAAACAAGAAGAGCAGAAAAAACGTGAATTGGAGCTTGAGAAACTTTTTCTTGTAATGGAAAAAAATTACAAATCAAAACTAGAAGAATTTTTTAAAGAAAAACAAAAACTGCAACAAATATTCGAATTGATCAAAAAAATTTTAAATTCATCTTCTGATTATGAAACAATCACAAATTCTGATGAATTAAAAACGATTGTAGATCAGTTCTTTAATCGCCATGCTCAAGATAAGCTAAATGGAAAAAATTTCATTCAAAATTTGACTTCTAGCCACCGATCAAGTCAAAATCGTTGTCACTCAATAGAAAACGAAACCAGTATGCTCTTGAAATCGTGCTTATCATCAAGCAGTTTCGGGTCTAATAATGATGTTGAAAATCAACTATCTTCTAAAACTCAATCCAAAAATAGATCGTCTCCACTCACTGAACCAGAATATAAAAATCGTAAACTTTTTACAAGTTTGCTATCGAAAAATCAGGATTCGAAAAAAATAGTCAAATCTGATGAGCTTCAGCTTTCTTCTAAAACCAAACTAAAATGTTTGGAAAAAACATTTAACCCGAATCAGTACCACAAAAAAATGAACAAAGATCGTAGGTTTTTTCCATTGTCATTGTGCATTAACAATCAAAAGTTGAGAAAAGCTCAATCCAAAGAGGATGGCAGCCAGTCGTTTTCAAAAGCACAGACAAAACTTTTGAAAACCACACAATCAAGTGAAAACAATCAAAAACATAAGAGCACATCTTTGAAAACTAGTGCTTTGAAAAATCAAGACTTCAATTTAACATCAGATAGAAATGATGGAACGCGAAAGGCAATTTACTTGAAAAATGATTCCAAAGTCAAATGGCTTCACCATGAATCTCCTGGTACTTACAGCTATGCTACCGTTTTGCAACCACAAATGAAGAATCGTAAACTAGTCTCTAAAGTTGAAGCCTCAGATCTTAAGTCGCCTACTGGTGTAAAATATGCCTTGACTCATCATAAAAATCTTTCTTCTGGCGGTGTCGAAACATTAATTCTGAAGGGCGATATTTTGAAATCATTCACCGGCGGATCTCAAGTCGTCTTCAAAGATATTGAGCAGCTCAAAATTCATAATCCTTGATAATCCGATAATTTAACAAGTTTTTTTTGATTTTTTTATATTAAAAGTTCTCTATCATGTTGATTACTCAGTTCAATATTAATAAAGTTTAAAATAATTCCTTTATATGCTAAGAACTTTTTTTTTGATGAATTTTAGTTTTGGGCGCCATCGATTGATCGTCACCAACAACAATCTTTTGTTGTTTTTTCAAACAGAAGCCAACTACGATTGCTCAGTTGTAATTTTTTTGTTCATCATAATCATCATCATCATATATAATCTAATAATTTTGAGCACATCATCTTATATTGAAAGTTTAGTTTGTTTATTTGAATCTGTTCTTAAAGTTGTTTGACGCCCTTTTTCGGCTTAATCTTCGATCGTTTTCAATGATTTTTACGTCGAAAATCAATCAAATTAAATCAAGGCGAACCAAATTGAATTGAAGTTTAATTAATTACCACCACACAAACAAACAAACAAACATACAAGCAATGGATTTTAATCGTTAATTCTTCATCATTAACAATTTGTGTAAAAGAAAATCACAGAAAACAATGTTTCGGACTAACATTGGTTTGATTCGATGGGTTTTTGTTCGTACTATTCATCAATATCATTCTGCCAATATGACGATCAAACAATTTTACAATCATCATTATTGTGAAAGATCGTGCAAACTTTTGTTGCTGACGCCGTCGCGTTATTACAAGCACAAGATCTCAGTTCGTACTTTCTTGTCCGACAAAGAACGCGTCAGAGATTTCTTAACATTATTGAACGTCGATGAGAAACGAATATTATTGGATGAGCTTAAACAACATCCTGAGCTTGTTGAACCGTTTTTGAGTTCTGATTTGCATAAAACTGCCGTTTCTGAAACTGCTACGCGACCACCGACAATGAGTGAACTCAAATTGTTGGCTCTCGCTCAATCATTACCATTTGTTGGCTTCGGATTTCTAGACAATCTTCTTATGATTTTGGCAGGTGATTACATCGATTTGACTCTTGGTGTTGGTTTGGGCATTTCTACCATGGCAGCTGCTGGTTTAGGGAACGCATTATCAGATGTAGCTGGAATAGGTTCAGCTTATTACGTGGAACGTTTGGCCGATAGAGTCGGTGTGAAAGCGCCTAAACTATCTTTGATTCAGTTACAGATGTCCCGTACACGTTGGGCTACACAAATCGGAAGAGCCTTTGGGGTGGCATTGGGTTGCATTATCGGCATGTTTCCATTGCTGTTCATTCCGAACCGAAAAGATCTCAATCAATCTGAACAATAACGAAGCACAAAATCAACTTTTATAGAATCAATTTAATGAAAGTTTTGTTTTATTTTGGAGCACCTTTCACAGATACCCACATCAAATATCAACGGAATAATATTCAAAAAAACAATGCAATAAATTTGAAAACTAAAGCTTGTCAAATAATATTTAATAAAATTATGATGATTCGAAACAAAAAAACCGCATCAATGAATTATTCAAATATTTCGGATATTTTGGATGCTTCTACAATAAAAAATTAAAAAAAGATTTATTAAAAAAACTGAAAAAAATAGATAAGCAAACCATGATTTAGATGAAGATCACAATTCAAAATATCGGAATATTTTTGATCGAGTCCTGATTTGATTGTTTTGATTCGGTGAAATATCAAATCTAAATCTTTACACATTTCGTTCAATTTTAAAGTATGTGAACGAAAATCTTTTGATAATTTCATATAATGTTGCTGGGATAACTCATTACAATAAATCAACATTTCATTAGATTTTTCAAAACGATTCATCCTATAGAAAAAAAAAATTAGAATTAAAATTAGAATTAAAAACGTGCATTGTTCTTTGAACATCGCCAATTTGATCGATTTTATTTAATTCAATCAAATTACACAAATGATCTAAAACTTCTTGATCGACATTGGAAAATGTTTTTTTCTGAAGATTATCTTGTTGAGATTGCTCAGCCATTGACATAATGATGATCAAACAACAACAAAAAGTTTTCCGTAATTTTTTTAACAAGAATAGTTTCTTTTTGAATGTAAAAAGTCAACTTTAGCCTCGCCTTTTTCATAGATTGAACCAATAGAAAAACGAGTGGCAATTTAAATTTGAACGTTAGATTTTCTTTTGTTAGGTACCTTACTCTTATAAATTGCTTGACAACAATAAAATCTTTTTTAAAGCACTTCTTCATTTGAACGGTCACGTTTTATAACCAAATAATTGAGTTTTTTTTAATTTGAATTTAACTTTTCAGTATTCTATTATTGTTATCATTTCATTTTATTTCGTTCAAATTCATTTAGAAAAATGGTTTGTTTTCATAATCTTTTTTCAATCATTTACTTTTGATGATTTATTTTTTAAAACCAAGAATCGAGCTTTGAAAAACTTGAACATCGATTCTAGAGGTGACCTGGCTCGAGGAAAAACTGGAAATTATTTGAACAAAAAGCAGCAACAGCAAATTCCGCGTTTAGCTGTTAAACCGGTCAATATTCAACGAAATGAACAAAACAAAGAGAATGATGTCGTTAATAAAAAATTTTCGAAAATTCCTATTGCAGTTCGAAATTCAAAAACGCAATTGACAGACAAAAAAATATCACAAGAAAATTCTAATCAACATTTAAAGAAAGTTTTCACTACAGTTCCCAAAGATATCAAACCACCTCAAGAAGAAATTGAAAACATCGATAAAGAGTATAGTCATCTTTTGCTCTCGGATTTTGCTCCAGAAATATACAATTATCTTTTTGAACTCGAGGTAAAAGTCTGTTTTTTCGACTAGTTAAACATCTTTTTTTTTTTTAAAGAGAAAACAAAGTTTACCAAAGGACTTTTTGTCGATAAAACGCTCTGTCACATCATCAATGAGAAAAATTCTTATAAATTGGATTTTCTTGGCTCATCAACAATTCAATTTGCTAGCTGAGACCTTGTATATTACTGTTTCAATAATCGATAGATTTTTGGTTCGTGAAAGTATCGCGAAAAATCAGGTTCAACTTCTTGGAGCAACAGCCTTGTTGATCGCCTCAAAGTTTGAAGAAATCTACTATCCTGACATTGATGATTTAGTTATGATTTGTGATAATCTTTATAAAAAAAAAGATTTTCTTCAAATGGAAATTCGCATTTTGAAAACTTTGAAATTTGAATTGGGTCGTCCATTGGCAATTCATTTTTTGCGCAGAGGATCACAAGCCGCTCATTCCGATTCAAAAACTCATATGCTTGGCAAATACATTTGCGAGCTGGCGTTGATGGAATACGAGTGTGCTCACTGGAATCCATCAATAATTGCTGCTACAGCTCTTTATCTATCACTTCGGTTGAAAAAAGGTAATACTGTTAAGACGTCTTTTTGGACTAGCTCAATTGCCTACTATACCGGATATTCAAAAGAAGAAGTCGAAAAACATGTTCCAGTAATTGTTCGAATGATTTTAAATTCAGAAAATTGCAAATATGAGGTAAAGAACAGAATAAAAATCAATAATAATCTAATTCATCTCTCGTAGAATTGTCGTAAAAAGTTTGCAAAGTCAAAGTACTTGGAAATCAGTAAACTATCTCCAGAATCAATCAAAATTCTTAAAAGTTATGTCAACTAGGTGGTGATGCTTCGAATCTATCAATTGAAAATACTTCCAAACTTTTATCGAACTTCAACTTTTGTTTCAGACTTAATCTAATATTTGATCGACCTTGTTTTCAAACAAAAAAACAAATTTAATTTCTTTTAGAAATTATCCATTTTTATGATTGTAAAACAAAAGATTTTTATTTAAATAAAATAGAAACTTTCAAAAATATCTAAATTTTTATTGAAATTTTATTTCTATTTGAAGTTGATTTTTCAATTTTGGTAATATTGAGCGAAAGTGTAACAATTCAAAAACTCAAGCACTTTTGAGAGGCAAAGCACCATGCTTTTTCTAGAAGAATTTTCTGATCGTCCTCTTTGGAAAGCATTTATTTTTTGGCGCTAATAGCACACACACTAATTGAACATCAATGTGTGCGTGTGTGTGTAGTAATATCAGTTAAATTTTATTGTTCGTTCAGCGAGAATAATTTTGCCGAAAAAGTTAAGACTATAGTTTATAGTAAATTTTGTCGAAACACTCAAAATGTCTGACGAAGAAGAGTTTTACTATTCTTCCAAATACTACGATGATCAATACGAATACAGGTATGTAACATGATTAAACATTTGGATTGAATTTAACATTTCAATTGTCTCAGGCATGTCGTTTTGCCAAAAGAATATGTTAAATACATACCAAAGACCATCTTATGACCGAAGCTGAATGGCTTCTCTGGGTGTCAAACAAAGTCAAGGTTGGATACATTACATGATTCATGATCCTGAACCGCACATTCTTTTGTTTCGACGTAAAATCACCGAACCGCCTTCACAAGATCAGCAGTTCAAGAGCGAAAAAATCGAAAAGGCTAAAAACTAAATTTCAACTGAAGAGCAAACTTTTTTTTACGATTTATGAAAATGTGAAACAATTTCAAGTTAAAAATCTTTATTTTTATTAAACAGTAGATAAGCTTTGTACATATAGATTCAGATTAAATTTATATCCGTTTTTCTTTCCATAATGTTCATCTTCCACAAAGATCCAATTTATTATGATTGTTTGTTTTTTCCCTCACTGAAATTCAGGTGCTATTTCCTATGATTTTTTTCTGAATTAAAATAATTGAGTCTTTTTGTTAAACTGAAGTCTTGATTCGTGAAAACAATATTTATAAATTCTATTTTTTTTTTTTTTAAATAAATTTACTCTTGACATACGAAAAACGTTTGAACAAAAAAAAAAAACAAGGGCGCGCGCGTTCGACACACATTGTTGCGCATGTCCCTTTTCGAACAACCATACAATTGTTTTGTCGCACTGCCTCTTCTCAGTAACTGTCACCCCGATTATTATATCGTCGTTTGAAAGTTTAACTTGTTTATGGTGTATTTTGCTTTCAAAAAATCAATCAAAACATTTGTTTTTGTTCAAAAGAATCTTTATTTAAAAAAATCATTGATGATGAATCAAGATTAACCCATTCAACCAGATACTATGAAAAGAGATTGGAAAAAACTATTAATTTATCTGAAATCATCATCAGAACTAGCGGTTGGGTCTATGGATTGATTCATCCATCTCATGGTAAGTTTCATAAATTATTTATCTAATGATTAAACAGATAATTATTTCGATTTTATTCGTTCTCCCCTTGATTTTCATCCACAACAATGACATTCTTTTCGAAAGTTTCATAGAATATTTAAAAATTTTTCTCATCCATGAATTAACCTAAGCTGTCTTACAAGATCTTGTTCGATTCTTCAGCTTTGTTGCATTGTTTTCAATTGTTGTTGAACAAATTAGCTTCTTTTGAAAAAAAATTGAAAATTCTTTGAATATTTTCAACTGTTACAATCTGTTTGCATTCCTGCTCACCAGATGACACACCTACAGCGAATATTACTTGACAGAGGGATTTTTTTAACCCATTACCGCCCACATATGTGCCACAACAAAGGCCTATTGTTTTCTTTTTTCGATTGCTCCGAGTATTTATCATTAAAAATTTATATCTAGCACAATGAATGTTAAAAGAAAACCAGGTTTATCATACTTTTATTTTAAATACTATTTAGTGGTAAACTTAATCTAGGCATCAAAGAGTTTAGATTGACTTATTGAGTAAAAAAGTTTAATGATCGGATAATAATTGTTTGATTCATGTTTTTTTTTGTCATCAAATTTTATTGTTGAAAGAATGTGTTTGTTTGGCGGCGACAAAACAATCAACGACTGACTCCGCCATGAAATATGTCTGGTTAGGAAATCCGATAAAAATGGTTGGCATTTTTTGTTGTTTTGTTTTGTTTTTTTAAAACCTCTAGAAGGGATATATTTTGGGAATGGATGCGATCATATACCTGCACTAAGATTAAGAGCATCTAAATTTGGGTTTCTTAGCCATCAAATCAGATGAGATTGAATCTATTTTTAAATCTATAACTAATTCTCCAGTTATCGATTGTTAATCGGGCAACGCCCGTGACGCCTGCGCACGTTTTTTTCTATGATGATCGCCAAATTGTTCGATCATAAACATAATCGATGAATCAGAAAGAGTTGCTCCATAATAAAGTGCCGGCAACGCCAGTCTGAAATTGAAATATTTCAAAAATTTTGGTAATGTCGAAAATTTTTCAAAAGACCACCACAACACTTGACAACAATCGAATTATAAAAAAATATTTCACTTTTCTTCTCCTGTCTTTGGGTGATTGCACTCGATTCTTCGAAAATTTCTTTTTGTTTGTCATTTTTTGTATGATGATTCAGTGGCTGTTAGAAAAGCGCTCACTACTCTTTCTGATTAGAAATTTTTTGAAAGTTTCTATTCGATTGATGACCATATTCTCATAGAATATTTTTAATAGAATGTGTCCATTTAAGTCACGTTTGAAGTCTCTAATGAAAACTTTTCTCTTGTGAGAGTTTCATTAAGTTAAGACATTGCTTTTGATAATTAAATTGTTATTTTGTTTATTTTTGGGTTTTGGAAGTGTTAATCACGATCATTCATTCGGCTTCATTATTAGCTTCGTGATTAGATTTTTTCCTTAGATCATTTGATTTTTACGATAATTTTGGTTTACCAAATTCCATTAGTCTTTAAGCATCGTACTATGTTCGATTCGGCCATTAAATTAATTGAGGTTAGTTTTTATCTATGACCATAAAATAGAACTGATAATTTTTTTAAAAACATGGTGATTCTTTTAGAAAGAATCTTTTTAAAAATGTTTGATTTTTTTACTCGAGTGTCTTTCAAACAGCCAACTAGCTACTGTATTTTGATTGTTTAACAATAGCCGATTTATTAGAGTTTCCGGTGGATGTTGCATTTTCTGTCTGGGTTGAAGGTGTTATCGATATCCGTTTTCGCAAAAAAAATTTGATTTGTCGTTCCGATGAAATATCGAGAAATGGAGGGTTCAACAATCAATGTTTTAGAGCGGAAATGTCGATAGTTTGTTGTTGAATATCCTGTTGAATTGATAAGGTTACTCCAAAAAAAATGTTCTGATTTGAAATGGCTAGATTGCAAAAAAAAAACATTCAAAGATTAATAATAAATTTGAGGCAATGTAAACAGAAAAAAATTTGGAGAATGCTGTGTGTTCAATTGCACACCAAACACCCTCTTTTCCTGAGAATTTCTATCATAGAATAAACAAATCTGTTGGTGTGGGAAGAACGAAAGTTTCTAACCAATCGATTAATGTGGTGTTTGATGTGTTTCGGAAGTAATTGTTTCGATGTTCTCTCTCCTCTTCTCCTTACTTAATTCGATTCTGTTTAATCAAAAATTAGAGTAGAGGTTAATTTGTTTGTGTCATAAATGAATGGTCCCATTTTTTTTGAAAATTTTTCTTGAAGAATCGATTGAAAGTTTGTGCCTTTTAGGAAGTCTTTAATCGACCATATTTGTCTGTCTGTCTGTCAGTTTTTTTTTTGTTTTGTTGACCACCACTCGATTTGAACAACAACAATCATCATCATCATCGACTCCTACAAATTTCCGTTCAGTGTGGTAGTTTTTGTTTTGTAATAACATTTTTCTGTCCATAAAATATTTTAATTGAATCACAATGAGTAGAAAAGTTTTTGATGATGATGATGGTGGAGAGGGAGAGTCAAAACATAGAGAAACGAAAAAAATAAGAATGAATTTATTGTGTTGGCGTCACTGAGTGAGTGTGTGGCCGAATTGCACGCATGTTTTAACACAATTACCGTAGTTTCACGTTTTAAGCCGAATCTAAATCAATTCTTCAAATGATTGACATTCAATCAAATGGGATTCATTTCTAGGGCTCTTTCTACTCTAAACTCATTCATGAGCAGTAAAGCCTGCAGGCTGTACAAAAAGTTTTACGAAAAGCAAAAAATGAAAATATTTTTTCTCTACTACTCTCGGAGATCGGATCTCTTTTCATTGAGAAAAAATGTAGAACGCGCCGGCTTGTTTGTTAAGTTGTGTTTAGTTCATTCATAACTTTTTTTCAAAACATGATTTGCGCATGCCACACACACACACACACCAAATACAGGCAAACAACCTTTCAAACTTTGACCATTTTTGTGTTTCTAAAACACTCTAATCGAAACAATCGGAATTTTTTTCCAACTTCAAAAGACAACAAGCAAACAAAATTTTCAACAAAACAGTGTGGTGGGTCAATAAAATCTTTGATTGTGATTGTTGATTGGAAGCTCCTAAAAAATTTTACTCAAATTAATTTCATCAAAATCTTATCTTTTTTTTTAAATTTAAGACAAAAAAACTTTTTTACTACGAGAGAATTTTCATTCATCACTTTTTACTTGTTGTTGTAGCGGTCGATTTTGTTTACGAGATTGGGCGTCTTGGCGTCATTCACTCACTCAAATCTCTCAATGATGATCGTGATTTTGTTTTGTTTTACAAACTCGCATTATCATCTTCATTATAGAGTGAAGTGGTAACCTCCTCTTTCTTCCGGTGTGCATGTGTCTGATGATAATGAGATGGTGTTATTATTATTAGAAACAACAACAACAACAGCATAAATCTCATGACTATCATGAGAATGGTGGTTGTGGTGAGTCGTCGTAGTTATTCTCCTGGCGTCAAGATAAAACTGGTGGTTGACTCAACTTAGTTCTTCTTAGAAAAAAAATTTCGAAATTTTATTTTCTCTTATTGTCCCTTCAAACAAGACGTGACCAAAATTTAGTTTGACTAGTGGCAACCAAGATTGTGGTGGTAGTATCTCGTTTCTCTCAATGAAGGCATTTTAGTGAATGAAACAATCAATGAATGTTTTTTTGGTAAAATGTCTTGAATGAATGGCACATGTCAAACTCCACCTCTAATGTGATAGGCTGGTTTGAGATGATGCTGCCACTACTCTGCTGAGATGACACACTCCACCGCCACTATCGAATGTTTTTTCCTGAGAGAGAGAGAGAACAACAACAACACACACACACACACAAAACGATGTGACGTGCCGAAGACCGAACGAGGATGATGATGATGATGATCATTTTCTTTCCATCATCAACGACAACAACAACCAAGACGAAACGATTAGTTTGTTTTCTTATTCGACAAAATAGCCAAGATAGTCCCCAATCACAAGTTTGATGATAATGGAGCAGATTGAACAATGATTATTCGATGTTCACATCAATAAAAATTCGATTTTCATCAGTCAAGTTGCACTATCAGATCATATTGGTGTATCGGTTGGTTAATTGATTCATAATGATGGTGATGATCGGATGTGTGTGTAATCGGTGATGATGAGCGATCTTTGAGTGTATTTTGATCGTCATCGTTGTCGACAGCAATAATACCCCTTAACATTGACAACAACATTCGATTTTCTTGTTTATTTTTTCCAAGCAGTGTTGAGTTGTGTTTGTTCGATTTTCGAAGAATCATTTCAGTTCGATAATAACTACAACTTTCAATCGATGAGTCCCGAAAAAAACTTGCCAATGTTTTCAGTGTGATAGTGTTGGTTGAGAGTGTCTGTCTCGCCTTTGTGAATCATCATCACATTTGTGTTTTGATATTTTTTCCTGGTTTGGTTTCACTCAACATGTTATTCTGTTTAGGCACCAGCACTCCCAAGGATGATGAATATCGTTTTTTAGAAGAAAACGACGACGAAGACCAATTGACCGACAGTGAAGAGGCACACGACAATTGTATTAACGCCAGCTTACTTCGAGAAACGAGCGTAGCCGCCGCTTTAGCCGGTACCAAAACTACTAGTCTTCATCGACATTCACCAACATCGATCGAAATCGGTCGTCGGGATGTGATCAGTTCACCGCAAGCGAAAACCGATAATACTAACCATCAAAGAACGTTTCGTAAATCATCTCCAACAAGCAAGTTTGGTTTGTTAGTCGAACCCTCATCTGTTGATACTTCCAACTTGAATAGCCATAGCGGTGGAGGAACGGGGAGCGGAAACTTTTTATCTAAACTTGGTCCTAGCCAGTTGAGCAAAAAATTGAGTCAACTCCGGTCAAAAGGAACGGAAAATTTACAAAGAGAAGCGTTGAGGAAATCAAACGAATCAACGCACATCAACAAGGAAAATTCTCAGCGTTACATTCGATTGCCATCGTCACCTCACGTCATCAAGATACCTTCGAATCTTGTTGGCGATACGTCATCTTCGAATGCCACAACTGATAATTGCACCAATCAAATAAATTCATCAAATAATTTCCTAATTGAAGCTAATTGTAACGAACAGTCCACCTCAACGTGTTCTTCTCCTCGTCTTCATTCGAAAACGAATAGAACCTCATCACCATCAAACAGCAGTATCAGTGCTCCATCGTTAGTTCCACGTAGTGCCAACAATCCTCCGCCTCGACCAAAGGCCAAAAAACCGAATAACAACAAGTCAAATAAAACTTTATCATCTTCACTAAGCATGTCGATATCATCGAGGTCGCATAGTGCGGCCGTGGTCGAAACACCATCGCCTCTCAGTCAACAACCAAGTGAATTACATCCACATCATCATCAACTACATCCTCATCCACAACACCACCACCACCATCAACAACATCTTGATCAACTTTCGGTAATGAGTTCATCTCATCAACAGCATCGGCCTCAACAAGCAGCCACAACTCCAACCACGACGACAAACTCTGTACAGCAACCGGCCAGCAGTGCATCGTCTAATGCCTCTACTGCCGCAGCTGCTGCCGCATCATCATCATCTTCGAACTCGCATCATCATCATCATCACCAGCAATTCATCAATAAACCTCCACGCGGATGGCTTCATCCCGATTCCGAGCTATCGGACTCGATTGGCGTCACTTATGCCGTCAGGGTAAGTCATATAACAAGCCAATCTATGCTGCTATTTCTTCCTTTTAATCATTCAGCTGAATGGCGCCCTTCTAGAGATGAAAAAAAAGTTGCTTGCCAAATGATGATGATGAGTCTTTACGAGACGAAAACTAGCCATTGATGTCAATATTCAACCCAATACTTGTAATAAAGAGAGAGAGACAGAGGAAGGCCTACAGTCAATAAATGCTTTTTTCAGCTTGGGCTTTTAATGCGCGGATAGGTTGTTCATTGATTTGAAATCCTTGTTCAAATCGTTCGAGAGGGAGAACATGCGCCGGAAGAGATTAGGAGACGAAATACAATGATGATGACTATGATTATGATGGTCGTCTTCTTCGTCCAATGTTGGAGGTCAAACATACAAAAGATGGTGGTGGTGGGCAGGGCACACTCAATCATTTTGGGTGAAGATGAGCCTCGGGCTATACTGTTTGCTATTTGTTTCATGCTGCTTCCAGTCAAAGAGCTCAATTCTTGCGCGACCTGGTGCGATGGTGATGATAATGGTAGTAGTGTTTTGTGTGGTGTTAGCGTTATTTTTTTCTGGTCGACTGACATAAATGTCTCTCCAGCATGTCGAGCATGTTGATGAAAAACTGTGCGATGGCAGATGTTTTGTTCAGCCTGCCACAAATCTAATTCAAATGTGACCCATACCGGATATGTGTTTTATGGTGCGTACTGTCTAATATTTAACACAAACCAAACCAAACACATTCACTCACTCATTGAAAGTATAAAACTGTCTTCTTTTTGAAGGCCACCTGGACCAGCTGTTGTCAATTGTTCGTTTTTTTGTTTGTTTGTTTGTTTGGCTACATTATGATGATGAAGAAAAAGAAAAAAACCCTTCTATCGAAAAAAGTTGAGTGGAAA